>PVIU01007899.1:0-87853 GCA_004026605.1 Ondatra zibethicus | reverse complement strand
TGGACTGGGACTGAATGAGCATATGATCAAACCAGACTCTCTGAATGTGGCGGCGAAAGTTGGCAGATGGAGAACCCACAAACAATGACACCAGGACCTATCTCTTCTGCATGTATTAACTTTTTGAGAACCGAGTCTTTTTGAATGCACTCCTTCCTAGGCCAGGAGGGATGTGGGTGGGCCTTGGACTTCTAACAGGGCAGGGCACCATGCCCTCTTTCAAGGAAGAAGGGGGAGGGAGGAGGGGTGGGGGGGTAGTGGGAGGGGACCGGGAGAAGGGGAAGAAAGGAAAAAAAAATTTATTTCTTTAATTATGTTCTTGAATGGAAAAAATAAAACAATGTATGGAAAAATAAATAAAAAAAACAAAAAAAATAAATTGGGAATTGCTCACTCTCCCTTTCTGCAGTAATTAAAAAAAAAGAGAATAAAAACAAAGAGAAAAGGAACATCCTGTAAAGGCTCAATATGATTAGTCTCAACTGAGGTCTGAAGCAAGAGTGATTGGCTTGAGTTGTTTTGTTTTGCTCAGTTGTGTACAGATGTATATGCAAATGAAAAAAGAACAAAATCTAGTGTCTTCTTCAGTAACTCTTCACCTTAGTTTCTGAAATAATACCCTTCACTGAATCTGTAACTCACCAGTTCAGCCAGAGACTGGCTAGCCAACAAGCTCTGTGGATTCTCCTGCTTCCATCTCCTCAGTACTGGGATTAAAGGCATGGACCATTGCATCCAGTTGTTATGTGCATGTCAAGAACTAAATCCAGGTCCTCATGCTTAAGCAGCAATATTTTGCAAACTGTCATCTCCCCAGTTCTGAATTTTTTAACACACACTTCAAGGCCAGGTCAGAAGCTAATGGCTGCTCTCAGTCAGTTCCCCAGATCATTTCAAATCCGTAATCTTGAAGGGGGTGCTAATGGAGGATTAGATATTGAGAAGTCTCTCCATTTGTACTAGTAATTAACAGAACACCCATTGCTTTCCCCAGAAAAGGTGAATTGCCAGACAGACCTATAATTGCTGTAAGAGTGTCCTCCATGGGGCTCAGAACATCACAGTGAGATATACTGATCTTTCACAAAGTCATAACAGAGAGATGAGCTCATGTGCAGTTTAGCATTTGTGCCACAATCCTCTGGCTAAGCATCCTACCTGGAAAGTGAATAAAATCCTTGCTGTTATTAAACTTATTCTAAGTGAAGAAACTGCAATCCATACAAGCAAGAAAGACACTCTTGAGATGTGAAAATGCAGTGCCTCAAGCCCCTCAGCATCACCACAATCTAGTTAACAGGAACAGCTTTTACATCAGCCCCCAACAGAGGTGGTCCAACAGGAGAAGAGAAGGGACTTTGCTGAAGATGGGTTCCCAAGGAGCAATATGTCTAATGGACATCAGTTTTCCAGCCATGCTCATTCACAAACATCAGCATCAACCATGACTCTGAAAATGCTGTGAGTTGTTAGTAAGGAACAAACCAGGGATTGGTTTGTACTACCTACCCATGTGATCTGTGTCAGTAGAACAGAGTCTCATATTCTAATTAAAGAGCAGCTATACAAAAGTAATAACTCAGAAACCAGTGTGGGAGCCCAGTTATAGACAGAGTATCACTGTGGCCTTGTATCAAACTAACATAGTGATGATCTAGTAAAGAGGTCCATGTTCATAGGTCACAAACTTCAGCTTCCCAGAATCAAGTGTTTGGCCCTAAGGCCAGGTTCAGCATGCTTCCCAACCCTAGAGTCATACCACTAACTTCCCCCTTCAAGCTAACTCAAAAAATAGAACAACAACTAAAATCTCATATGCCCCTATGCAAAGATTCAAGAGGAAACTCTAGGGACATTTTCTAAAACCTGGGATTGAATGTCTATGTCAGAAGTCAATATCATTTTGTACTATGATCATGATTTTGAGAGGCATTTACTGTATATAACTCCACCCACATTTAAATAGCAAGTCCACTCTGATTTGTGCTAAGTCATAATGAGATTCAAATCTAAACCACATGCTGGAGTACCAGACATGACTAGAGTCTTCTGATTCCAACCCCCCCTTGCCAGGCTAACTCTGAAAACATCATTTTAGTTAAATAATTATTTAAATGTGTGCTCATAGGAAATATTATCAAATTATAGTAAATGAACAAATGCAATCAAATAAAACTATGTCTCCTCATGAGCACATAATGATCTGAGATGTTTGGCCCCAGGAAATGCGGTTAGAGTGAACATTCGTCTCTGTCCACTGACTCAGGTGTGCACAATAATCCAAGTTTTAATAAACTTAATTTCTGTCTCAGTCTCCATTCTGCAGTTGGGTGGGGGATGGCCCTCTCTTCAGGGTCATGTGAAGGTCATTTGTCTTCATAAATTATTCCTGAGATACCCATTATCCTATATTTATATGGACTTTTCAGATCTAAAAATTATTATTGCTTCTATGCTCTGCCACAGTGAAGAGACATGTATCAGGCTGGAGATCCTGAGATGCAGAGAGACCATCTCCTGTGCACCATGCAGCCTTTCTTTTTCAGACCTTGATGCCTTATAGGCTACTATCATAATCATCTTCATGTATCCTCATTTGCTGGGATTCTGGAACATAAGACTCACCTGAGATAAGCTATCTTCAGCCTAATAAAACTTGATGCAACTGTCCTTGAGTATCTCACAAGAGACAAGTTCCAGCACTTCTGGAGGTACCAAAAGCCACAGATGCTCAAGTGCCCTAAATGAAATGGAGAACTATTTGCACATCCTGTTGTGTACTTTCATCTCCAGATGACTTACATTATCTAATACAGTACAAATGTTAGGGCCCCCAAGATGGTTCTGTGGGTAAAGGCACTTTTAACCAAGCCTGATGACCTGAGTTCCATCCTACATGATGAAAAGAGGGAACTGATCCCACAGTTTGTCCTCTATCTAGCCTCCACTGGCACACACACACACACACACAAACACACACGCACGCACGCACGCACGCACGCGCACACACACACAGTGAATAAGTGAATGAATGAAAAAACAAAATAATAATAAATTAAAAGACAAAACTAAAGAAGAATTCATATACAAATGACATATGAATGTTTTTTTGTTATGTTTTAGGAGAAATGACAAGAATTCTGAAAATGTTTACTGCAAATCCATTTGTTAATGTTTCCTGTTACAGAACACCCAGATATCAAAGACCAATTGCATTTCCCTCCTGTTTCTTCTAAGCCAGTCTTATCCTTCCCACAAACCTTTTTTCTCCCACCTCATCCTCTCACAAACTTTACAGATAAACATGATGACTACTTTTATATTGAAGAAAGCAATTCAAAGAACAAAAATCTTAACCTTTGATTTAAAACATGAAAAAGAACTAACTACATAGAGTGTTTCCTAGTCTGCTCTGGTATATCTCAATAACTACAGAACTATTTTTAGAATCTGCTCACAGAACACAGAGGAAGAATGTTAACCTGTCAGAAATTAGAAGAAAATATGAACTTTGAATAGCTATGAAGCACAGACTACTGATTTCCTTCTCCTTGCCAATTAGTGTCACTCAATTAAATCTGATAAATTTTCTCTTAATCCAGTGGATTCAAAACTCATTAAAACAAATGAATAACTTTCATTGAGATTTTTTCTTCTATTTATACACAGCCCATCAGCTTGGCTCACAGCCCTCCTAAGAAACTCTTGGCAGCCCCCCAAAAAACTGTATTAAAGTTATTCTCTTACTTCTCTTCATTCTGCCTAGTTTTGTTTTTCTTAAAAATAGCTTCTCTGAATGTTCATAAATATGCATGGTGAAGAACTTTTAAATATTAGGATTTGGAGGGAGGCTTCTAGGAATTTTTGAAATTATATATCTCTAAGGTAATAAATGTAGTTAATAAACATGACTAATTTATTAGGACTTAATGAATTGCAATAATCAAATATCAATGAGATATCTACTTTCAAGGTACAGACTGGACACCTTTGGTCTTATGCTGTTCATAAAACAAGGATGATAAAGATTGATTAATATTGAATTTATAAACCATAATATGTAGGACAAGCCAATTTTTGCAGCAAAAACATCTGTTGAAAACGCTGACCAGTAACTCACTGTATAGTGTCTGAGTTCTGCAAGGTTTCTTAGAGCTTCTACAATTCAGTCTCATGAACAGAAACATAAAAGCACTCCAGAGCTGAGGGACTGAATCTGGCAGAAACATCCTAAAAAAAAAAAAACCTGGTTTACAAACTAAAATGCTGGTTTGTTCTCTCACATCAGGAATATACCCTCTGTTCCTGGAAACATCTGTTTCTTTTCTCTAAAAAGCACCTTTACCCTGCCGTTAATAAAGTAGGAAACAAGTTGTTATCAGAAGTTGCTTCACGAGCTCAGTTCTCAAAAGGAAGAGAATGTGATCCTCTTGAAGAGTTTGGTCCAGATGATGGAATCAATTCCATTTCAATCAGTGAGCTGACACTGAATTCCCATACAATGATACAATCTGTGCTGTATCTTAAAGACAAACAGTTGAACAACACAGAATCTACCACCTCAGAACTCAGAGTGGAGCAAGGGAAAATCATACATGGATAGCAATTGTGATCTGTGGGCAGAGTTCTAAGACTCACAGCTACAGGTGCTGTGAGACGCATCTAGCCTTGTTCTGGGGATCAAGAAGGACAAGGTAAGCCTGGTGTGGTGGTACATGCCAGTAATGCCAGCACTCATAAGAAGGAGACAGCAGGAACAAAGATGGCAAGTTTGAGGACAGCCTGAGCACAATAAAAGAAAATGTCTCAGGAAAAAAAATGGGAAAAGAAGTCTCATCAAGCCTAAGGTGTTTGGATGAGTTCAGTATAAAGAATGAGAAATGCTACCAAGTACAAGCAACAGGAGGAAGGGGTTCCAGACAGGAAGAATTGACATACACAAATGAAGAAATGCAAAGAACATCTCCAAACCTAATGAGAAAATATGAACAACAAAATTAGCATGATTCCTGAGGCAAAAATAACCATTCAAATGTCAACTTCCTTTCTCTTGCCTTTTCCAAATTCAAAAAGAGTAAAACAGAACAGGAGAAGACTGGTGTGAAGCTTCTATATTCACAGAGCTCCTTTCAAATTAAAAAGAAAAATACAAAACATGACAAATGTCTTAGAAAGAGTCAATGCGTGTGAGAAGGAGGCCATTAGCTGAAACTTCACTGGCTGCCACCACCATGCTTCTGGTAAAATATAAAAGAATTTTGACTTTAGAGACTCCTCACTCAGAGCTCTGTATGTAACAAGTATTCAATAATAAGTAATTCTTTAATAGATAAATGAGCATATAAATATAAAAAGCAAGCATGGAAAAAATGAACCACTTTTCTCACTGTTACTTTTGTTCAAACGCCTAGGCACTTGCCTCCTAACTTGTCCTTTGGTTGTGAAAGTATAATTGGGGACTGCTGCTCAAATTTCATTAAGTTTAGAGAGAAGGAGTTACCCACTTTGCAAATGATGTTGAGAGTGATCACTTGGTGCTTCTCCAACAATTATACAATGTAGAGTCAAATCGTCAGTTATCATAGTCCTTCTGGAGAAATTATTAGTGGGTCAAAGGAAACAGAAGCTAAGGAATATTTGACTATTCTCCAAAATTTCGTTGGGGGAATAAGAGTGAATTTTTTTTTAATTCAACCTCTGATCACCTCACCTTCCTGTATCCATCTCCTTGTAAATGAACTTGGTTGTACATTCTCCAACTATGAAGATGCAGAGAACATTCATATTCTTTCTTTGCCCCAGAGCCCTTTCCCAGTCAGTTTATCAAATTCCACTGCTGCCTGTTGGCCAGCTCTGCCTCTGAGAACATACCAATACCAAGATTCTAAGTCAGTCTTGCATAATCCAAATTCAATTTGCAAAACCCCAGTGTTGCCCAGGTGAGGTTCTGGAGGCAAGGTGGGTACAAATTGAACAAATCATTTAACTGAATCCTTGGACTGATTTCTCAACCTGCTTGTCCACTCCATTTCTCTGCATTTCTGAACTAAGGGAAAATACAGAAACAAGAAAAGGCTGGAATCCATCATAGAGGCTCAAATTCACTCTCCACATAAGCCGACCATCAGTTACTGTCATCACATAGCTTTCCAATGTAATTAGAACAATTTTCCTCTTTAAGGCAAAGTGTCCATTGTTCTTGGACTACAGAGAAATTTGTAAAACACACCATAGGGCACAGTCAGTTTCAGGAAAGTAAGACCAGTCACTAGCTCTGGTTATGATCTAGTTTTCCATCAGCCTCTGGGGTCTCAGAATAAACACTTCCAACAGCTACCAGTGCAGAAAATGAGGCTCAAAAGGACCATGCTTTTCACATCACTAAAGAAAAGAAAAGCTGTAAGTTATTTTCTTATTACTGTGAATCAATACATGACAAAACACAATTTAAGGAAGGAAAGGCTTATTTTAGCTCATGGTTCAAGGATGCAGGCCATCATGGTGGGGAAGGTAAACAGGTACAACTTGCTCTCATCTCAGGTCATCGGGGGACAGAGGAAGTGAACTTGTGAAGTTCATCTGGCTTTTTCCTTTTTTCCATTTATTTCCATCTAGTACACCAGTCAAAGAGATGGTGTATAGCCAAAGGGCTGCTTCTGTAATGCTTCAGGTTTTGTTTCCTAATCCAGTCTAATTATGAATGAAATTAACCCACCATTGAAGACTAGCGAGTCTTTAGTTGTGTGGCTTTATAACTGTCCCAACATCATTATGCACGCACACATGCACACACATCATGATAACAGATGTTTATTTAGTAATTCTTTTGTGTCACTGGTCAAAGTATTATATAATTATCCCTTTATCAGCTGACTTACCCATATGTACTAGAAGGTAGTCTGAGTGTGGCCTAGACATACATCATTCATCTTTATAGGTCCCTCACACGGTGAAGGCAACATTTGTGGAGCAAATAGGTAAAAAATGAAAATGTAGAGACTGAGGCTGGGGAGATATCTCAGCAAAGTGCTTACTGTGCAGGCATGAGGGCCTGAGTGTGATCCCTAAAGCCCATGGGGAGGAAAACCTGGGGATATTGGCATATGCATATAACTGCAGCACTGGAGACAGGTAGAGTCCCTGGTGCCTGATGCCACCCAGACTAGCTTAGTCAGTGAGCTCCTGACCAAGAAGAAACTTTGTCTCAAAAAATAAGATGAACGGCCCTGGAGGAACAGCATCCAAGACTGTACTCTCTTCTATATGAGCATGCATGGAAACAGCACCTGCACCTACATATGTACACACACACAAAGAAAAATGTAGGTATCTGTTGGGATTCCGTTATTTAAAATGTTTTTAATGTCATGAGTAAGATTAGTATATATGTTCGTTTTATTTTAAGATTTTTTGTTTATAGAAGTAACTGTGTGATTTTTAAGTACATACAGAGTTGTAAAGACTAGCCAGTGAACATCAAATGAAGCATACTTACCCAGGTTAGAAAGTTCAGAGAAACATCACCCTTCACAATAGCCACAAATAGCATAAAATATCTCAGAGTAACTCTAACCAAACAAGAGGAAGACTTGTATGACAAGAGCTTTAAATCTTTTAAGAAAGAAAATGAAGAAGACACCAGAAAGTGGAAAGATCTCCCATGCTCTTGGGTAAATAGAATTAACATAGTAAAAATGGCAATCTTACCAAAAGCAATCTACAGATTCAATGTAATGCCTATCAAAATCCCAGCAAAATTCTTCACAGACCTTGAAAGAACAGTACTCAACTTCATATGGAAAAGCAAAAAACCCAGGATAGCCAAAACAATCCTCTATACAATAAAAGAACTTCTGGAAGCATCACAATCCCTGACTTCAAACTCTACTACAGAGCTACAGTACTGAAAACAGCCTGGTATTGACATAAAAACAGACAGGAGGACCAATGGAACTGAATCAAAGACCCGGATATTAATCCATACGCCTTCAAATGCCTGATTTTTGACAAAGAAGCAAATGGAAAAAGCAAGCATATTCAACAAATGGTGCTGGCATAACAGGATATCAACATGTAGAAGAATGAAAATAGACCCATATCTTTCACCATGCACAAAACTCAAGTCCAAATGGATCAAAGACCTCAACATAAAGCCAGCCACACTGAATCTTATAGAAGAGAAAGTGGGAAATTCCCTTGAACTTATTGGCACAGGAGACCACTTCCTAAATATAACCCCAGCAGCACTGAGAGAAACAACTAAAATATGGGACCTCTTGAAACTGAAAAGCTTCTGTAAAGTGAAAGACATGGTCAACAAGACAAAATGACAGCCTACAGAATGGGAAAAGATCTTCACTAACCCCACATCAGACAGAGGTCTGATCTCCAAAATATACAAAGAACTCAAGAAATTGGTCATCAAAAGAACAAATAATCCAAAAAAAAAATGGAATACAGACCTAAACAGAGAACTCTCAACAGAGGAATCTAAAATGGCTGAAAAACACTTAAGGAAATGCTCAATGTCCTTAGTCATCAAAGAAATGCAAATCAAAACAACTCTGAGATACCCTCTTATGCCTCTAAGAATGGCCAAGATCAAAAACGCTGATGACAACTTATGCTGGAGAGATTGTGGAATAAAGGGAACACTTCTGCATTGCTGATGGGAATGCAAGCTGGTACAGCCCCTATGGATGTCAGTGTGGCGATTTCTCAGAAAATTAGGAAACAACCTTCCTCAAGACCCAGTAATATCACTTTTGGGTATATATCCTTAGGATACTCAATTGTACCACAAAGACATATGCTTAACTATGTTTATAGCAGCATTGTTTATCATAGCCAGAAACTAGAAACAACCTAAATGCCCTTCGACCAAAATATGTATAAGGATAGTGTGGAATATTTACACAATGGAGTACTACATAGTAGAAAAAAATGACATCTTGAATTCTACAGGCAAATGGATGGAGCTAGAAAACATTATTTTGAGGGAGGTAACCCAGATGCAGAGAGACAATTATCACATGTACTCACTCATAAGATAAGTGGTTTTTAAACATAAAGGAAAGAAAACCAGCCAACAAATCATGATCCCAGGAAACCTAGACAACAATGAGGACCCTAAGTGAGACATACATAGATCTAATCTACATGGGAAGTAGAAAGAGATAAGATCTCCTGAGTAAATTGGGACCTTGGGAGAGGGTTGAAGGGGAGGGGAGAGATAGAGAGGGGAGCATAGAAAAATGTAGAGATCAAGAATAAGAATAATAATAAAAAAATAAAGTTCTTCGAGCTTTCCTCCCTCACTCTCACTTCCAACTCCAATCCACCATAAGTGGAGCCCTTCTTTGAATCTGCTATGAAATAAACATTTTACAAGAAAACATCAGGCACTTTTAAATAAAACTGAGTGTTGTCATGGCCTCTTTTATCTCAGAATGAACAGAGGTTTGCTGTTCTGTGCAGTCTGGAGAACGGTCTACAACATCCATGCTTTCAGTTCTGAGTAAGTTTGTTAAACCTGTTGCAAGCAAAAGTAAAACAACAAATAGTAAGTAGCAGGGAGATTGCAAAACATCACTAAATTGGATAATGAAAATACTCTTGGGTCAGATACAATTTGAGTAGTCCAGTTAAGAAGGCAAGCAAAAGGTAACACCATCAAATCGGAGACTTGCAAATACAGAAGAAATAAAGTGGGGAAGCAGGGGCAGTAGTTCAGAGTTTCCAGTTGAGGGTACCAGGCAGAGCAGAGCATCTTCTTGGTAGACACCTCTAAGTCAAAGAATAAATAGCAGCAGAAAGCATCATCAAGTCATGGAGTTTCAGGTATCAACAGAGTAGCTGGACAAGCCTTGCTAAAACAGCCCAGTTGGTAGTGGGGGAAGGGGAGGCAAAGTAGAGTTTCTGGCTTTTCATGCAGGTATTTTCACATTATGGGATAAACTATTGTAACCTCAGTTGGAAACCATCTACTTTTTAATTGCTCTCAAAAACAAATTTTTAATACTTATCTGTTTATTGATTTTCTTTCTCCTTGTTATATAGCTTGGGAGCCATTCACCCCAGGATCAGGAGTTTTTTAGGAGACAAGGGAGGGCCTCCTGGCTTCCAAAGTCTGCTTTCAACATGCTTAAGCATGAACACGACAACTGACCAAGATAATTTATATTGCAATTGCCTGCACAATTTTAGAATATAGCTAAACTTAACATTTAAATATTTAATTATAAAAATGTACAAAGCTTTTAAATGACAAAAATTATTATTTATCATTATGCAAATAAAAGAGCTTTAAAAGTGACTTGACCTAGAAATCAAAGTATTTTCAGTTCATCTACAAGCAAGAGCTTTTAACCAAAGGGATCAAGAAATCTCTTGACTTGAATCACTAACCACTGATAGTCAGAGTTCAGAAGAACAGAACCAATATAACTATGTTTTACAAAGAGGATATGTTATATTGGCTTACATAATTCAGACTAGTTAGTCCAAAAATAACTGCTGGCTGCATGTTGGAGGCACTGAGAACTTGGTAGCTGTTTCACCCATGAGACCAGATACCACAACAATCCTGATTTGGATTTGAGGGCCTTTTCACAGTATATCCATTATGATATAGGCTATAAGAATCCAGGAGGAAACACAGTTCAACAGAGAATGAAGCTTAAAATATATTCTGTTGAAGCCAGAGCAACAAGGTAAATATGGATCTTAATTCAGAAAAAAAAAATGATGACTATTAAAGGTAGCATAAGGAGCTGAAGAGATGGCACAGCAGTTTAGAGCACTTCCAGAAGACTAGGGTTCAATTCCTGGCACCCACATGACAGCTCAAGACTGTCTATAACACCAGTCACCAGGCTCCAATACCCTCACACAGACATACATGCAGGAAAAACACCAGTGCACATAAATAAAAATACATAATTTTAAAGTAACAAAAAACAACTACTGTACACATTCCTTGTTTGTGTGTGTCAGGAAAAGGACTTAAGTTCAGATTTTAGCCTAAGGCAGGGAAACATCTAGATTTCATTTGTGAACAATTGTAAATACCTTTTGAGGATTTTTTAAATGACCATCACCCCAATTTACCAAAAATGTGAAAGAATAGGTCTTACAAATATCAGAAATAATTAATAGCAGTTGTTACATTAGATTCATGTATTTACAGAAAATAATGCATCCCTAAGACATTGCTGGCTTACTACTAATATGGAGGCAATTTGTTTTCATTATATTTTTAAGCAAAATATCGATAAGTTCTTACATTATGTTTCTGGGAAAAAGAATAAGTTAAAGGATGTTACATTATTCTGGTTGAAGCTCGTAAAATTAGAAAGCAGATATCTTGACTCATGATAGGAAGATAGATAGTGAGGGGATGGATAGATGCATGCTGTGCTTACCATTAATGAATAAAGAAAACTGGCTTGGTCTGATAGAATAGAACAGAGATAGGTGGGGAAAACTATACTGAATGCTAGGAGGAAGAAGGAAGAGTCAGGGAGAAGCCATGTAACACCACTGGACATAGACACCAGAACTTTACCCAGTAAGCCATAGCCTCATAGCGATACACAGATTACTAGAAATGGGTTAGATTAATATGTAAGAGCTAGCCAATAAGAAGCTAGAGCTAATGTGCCAAGCAGTGATTTAATTATACAGTTTCTGTGTGATTATTTCTGAGCTGAGAAGCCAGGCACCAACAAGTGGCCTCCTCCCACAACAGATATATAAAGCATAGATATATTAGAAACAAATATATATGATAGGTGATGATTTGAAAGAAAATGTCCCCCAAAAGGAGTGACACTATTAGGAGTCACTATTGTTAGAGACACTATTGTTGGAGAAAGTGTGCCACTGTGAGGGCAAGCTTTGAGGTCTATTTTACTCAACCTTCCTATAATGTGACAGTTGGTTGACTTCTAGTTTCCTGCTAGATGTAGCACTCTCAGATCTAGCACCGTGTCTGTCTGCCTGCATGTCCCCATGTTCCCCACCATGATAATAATGGACTGAAACTGTAAGTCACACAATTAAATGTTTTCTGTATAAGAGTTAACGTGGTCATGCTGCCTCTTCACAACAATATAAACCTTAACTAAGATAGACAGACAGACAGATGATAGATGATGGATGGATGGATGGATGGATGGATGGATAGATGGATGATGGATGGATGGATAGATAGATAGATAGATAGATACTGATTGATTAAAGATAGATAGTTGACAGACAGATAATATTAGGTTACAGACAGATTTAGACCACTACAAACTCATATTGACTAGTTCTGTTCCCACATTTCAGTGATCACTTCTTTTCTTTCCTGTAGGCAAATACTGTTGATCAACCTTTACACTCTTTTCCTTTGGTAAGGAAACAATGGCTGTATTTAGGCTGCAATATTTGGTTTTCTGGGCAATGACTCATCCTTGGTCCATGCCAACCACAATAATATTAATCTATTTGGGCCAGGGTTTGGTCAAAAAAAAAGAAATCTGTGGGAATATGCACCACTATAGCAGATATTTCAGTGTGAGTCCCTAATCCTAGGAGCTGTGGCAGCTGGCAAGAACCCATGGGGTCACAAACAAGAGGATAACATGAGCAGTACTTCTGGATAATAGAATATAAAGAAGAAAATAACCTAGGTCCTTTTTATTTAAAAAAAATCAACAGCAAATACATACATACATACATACGTGACATTATATTCAACTACACTTAGTAAATGAATAATAAATATTCTTGTACTTTTTCTGAAAATTTCCCAGCTGATAAATTTGTCAACAATAAAGGAATGAAAAACAGACTTAACTATTCTCAAAAAGACATAAAAATATAATGATATTCCTAAAATATGAACTAAAAGGCCTTCAAATATATTAGTGTGTAAGTAACATTTAATGGGGGTCAAAAAACAGCAATCCACCATGTTGTTTCTTGGTCCAACCATTCTCTATATGATAGTAAGTTTTCTGTGGCCCAGGAAATTCTATTTCATGTAGAGAAGTCAAGTATACATAATATTTAAAATTAAAAGAATAAATGTATTGATTAATTTTCACATTGCTGTAACAAAATCCTGAGAATAAGAAGCTTTTAAAATGAAGGGTTTATTTTGACTCATGGTTGAAGGGGATATAGTCAATCAGGTATGGGAGACGTGAAACAAGAGCATGGAATGCATGGTCATAATGCATCTACAGTTAGGAAGCAGAGATAAATCAATGCTAGGGCTTCACTCACTATCTCCTTTTTATTCCATCTGGGATCCCAGCACCGTGGGGATATGTGCTGCCCATATTCAAGCTGTATCTTCCTTCTTCAGTTAAATATCTCTGGAAGCACCCTTCCAGACATTCCCAAGAATGTGTCTCCTAGGTGATTCTAAATCCCATCAAGTTGACAACCAAGATTAACCATCACAATAAGCAAAACATTATTTGAAGGAACTAGATGAATTGCTTCGGGCTGTGCAATAAAATATAGAAACAATCACAATGCCTCATTCAAACATGAAGATCTCCAAAGCAATACAGACAAGAGAACAAGATGTTCTGCCCACTTTGTCATGACGCTCTTCCTTCTGTATTCTCATCTTTATAGTTCCATCACTCACCCAATGGCCAATGCCAGAAAACTGACATTTATTTTGTTATTCTCTCCTCTCACCTCACCTCTACAGCTGATAAATTACAACCATTTGCAGCTGTTTTATGAGGGTTTTCCAAGCATCTAAACTTCTCTTCATGTCTGATGCCACATCTTTAACCACCATCATCTTTCATGTGGAATGCTGTTAACAGTTTTACTTATGCTTGAAAGCCTCTATAACAGTTATTGTGGCATTTCCAAAATGAGACTTCTTAAAAAACAGATTTGCCCATTGTTTGTCTTCAAAGTAAAATCCAGTATTCTTAAACTTTCATAAGTTGGCCCTTGTCCACTCCATGGTATTCTCTTTATTCCAAACTATTTGAAAGTTCTTTAAAAACATATTATATTATCCAGATTCACTGTCTATCTCTCCAGCCTACATCTGCAAAGAGAATCTCAGCATTCCTTGTCAACGCCATCATATTGACAAGTCCATAAAGTATTTGTAAAGTCTCAGGCCAGACAGGAGAACAAGGAAGGTATGGTGTGCAGAACAGACAACCACCCAAACTAAAAAGTCTCATACATTAAATAAATACTTCATTCTTATGGAATCAGGCAGAAACACAGAAATTGAGAAAACAATCAACAAGACACAAATGCAAAAAAAGTGGAATGGAATAGACATCAGAAATAAAGAGTCTGAAAATGTTCACTGATTCAGCTTTAGGACTGATTATAGATTATGACTAGTGGAATGAGGAGTCTATTTAAGATACGCACTACTAAACACTTTATATCTTTCCTAATAATAATCTCATTATATTTGTGTCCCCTCTCTTATTCTTAAGAATAATATCTTAAGATATTCACTTATCTAGAGGAGAGGCCATATCTTATTAATCTGAAAGGTACCTTATTCCTCAAGGTATGCTAGCAAAAAAGCAAAAATAGAGTGGAATTAACAATCAAACTAGAATTTATCTGATTTGGTGAGTAGTCTCCAAATATGTTCAGAATTTTGCCAACTTGGGGAAACCCCCACCCCAGGGGCACTCAGCTGGTCTTCTAGGTCACCATGTGCCACCCACCATGTTACCTCTGCAGTGATCCTGACCCTGATGGAATGCCTTCTATGTCTGGAAAGGTCACCCATGATGCTGTGGACAGGAGCAGTATTGTTAACTGAAGCTACCACACAGATAGCCTCTAAAACATCTAGAATCTACCACAGGAGCCACTGTGCACACCCCTGTCTGTAAATCAGCCCCGTCTCAACTTCCTGTTGGCCTGGCCCTCTATGTTGTCGTTAGCATTTGCTATGGAATTTGCCAGAGATATCCAGAAACAAACAAACAAATGGAATTCCTGTTGCCTTAGGCTTCACAGAGTTTGTATTTCTCTAAGTCCATCACTGAAATCATTGCTAAATTACTTTGTTTTAATTGCAGGTCTCTACCCTCTGAGGGAAAACCTAAATCCGTGGAGGGCTAAATGGAGATAGAATAACTTTCATTTGCCTCCTGTCCCACCCCACTCTCAGCACTGCCACTCTCATCTAAAGCTTCACGGCCCTTGACAATCTGCCTTTAGGATCACACATTGCTAAAAGGAGACATCCAGGTACTTTCAATCCGAAATTTCTTCCATGCTTTCCATGCCTCACTGATAGAAATGTGGTCGTAAATATTTAGTGAGGAAACAAGAATGTTTGAAAAAATTTAAATGTAAAACAGTTGTGTCACTCTAGAAATAATGTGTAAATAGTCACTATGTCTAAAAAAAGACACTCAACGTTATTATTCAAGAAGGAAACACAAATCAAACCTGCAATGAGAAAACAGGATGTAGCAGGACACACTTGTATTGTTAACACTTGAGAGGTTGAGATAGAAAAATAAAAAATTTGATGCCAATTGGGACTCCATAGGTAAACTCTGGCAGATAATTAAAACTCAGCAAATTAGAAAGTATTTATTTCATATCCACATCTTCGTAGAAATTCCACTCCTATAAAATTGAATATGTACATCCATGCAAAATCTTACAGTACACAAGTGTTCATAAAGGTGTTGTTCACAAAAACTAAAACGTAGAAATAACCAAATACTCATTGTCTGATGAGAATAAATACAGTGAGATGAATCTAGGTGATGGCATAGTACACAGCAACTAAAGAAACAAGGTACATCATGGTGAATAATTGGAATATATGTGAAATGACCAGTGCTATAACATGGATGAACCTTTCAATACTATTCTAGGATCTGGAGAGATGGCATAGAGTTTAAAAGCATTTCCTACTCCCCCTTAGGACCTGAGTTCAGTACCCAGCACCCAAATTGGGGAGCTCACAACCACTTGTAACTCCAATTCTAATGTATCTGAGGCCCTCTTTGGGATTCTTCAGCATCTACACATACATGGCATACATTTAGTCAAATGTACACATCCACACACACACACACACACACACACAATTAATTATCTTTAAAATGATGTACTAGATACCTAACCTCAAACCTCTGATAGTTACCAAATTTGGAGAAAGTCTTTGTATATGATCAAATTAATGATGTCATCAGATAGGCCCTACTCCAACAGGACGAATGTCCTGGGAAGGGTAAACTTGAGCACAGAAAGAATGCCCTGGAAAGATTAACACACAGCAGCTAGCAGTCAAGGAACACTAAACATTCTCCTTGCTCTCCAACTCCTAGAAGCTAGAAACAGTCTCACCAGTAGCACTCAGGAGGAAGTAATCTTACTGAAACTTTCCTCCCTGACCGCTGTCCTTCAGAAGTGAAATGCTGAAGTTCTGCCCTTTAAGCCACCCAGCATGGGGCCCCATGTAGTATGGAAGTCCCAGCCACTGACACAGCCCAGAGACCACCAGGTAGAGCAGCAACCCCACCCATGTTCTTATTATCATTTTTCAGTCTAACTTCTTAGACCTAACGGCTAAGTTTAAAACAATATTTGAAGGCCGACCAGCTCCAGCAGGAAACTCTTGTGCCCACAAGCACCTAGGATTATTCTCCTCCTTGAGGAGAGCCTTTACCCTCAAATCAGCAGCAGCAAACTAAAGGGGCTAAAATGTCATGATCCTCCCCGTAACCTTGTGCTTTCTCATGACACACTATTCATCTCTAGCAGGATGGAAGGAAACCATCCTCAAAATCACAATTTTGTGAAGTGAAGCATGCCTGGGGGGAGTGATCCCCAAGAGTTCAATAACAAACATGAACAGCTGTTACAAATCGGGAAAAGAATACAAGCCTAGAAGAAGATGGAATAATGTTGCCACGCTGACATTTCATACCCAAGGCCCTGTCTGAGCACAAGTCACCAGCACACCTGCTGCACAAACAGCATTTTGATATGATTTAATATATTCAATGATGAGTTCAAAAGTGCAGCATGCACATAACTTCATTCGAAGGGCTGTAAATTAGAGTGATTTTCTAATGAGAGATAATAAGTCAGAGCTCCCAGCCTGCACTTATAAAGACACAAGCTGAGAAAATGACGGCTCAAAGATAAAGGGACTGCCCTTGCTTTTTCCTCCTACTTACGTTTATAAGAAGATCAAATGTCTAGGAACCACTGGCAATCACAGTCCTAGCTGCACAGCCAGCCTTTGGAGATGGGAATGCTCCTATCAGTATCATTCCAACAGCATCCTCCTTAAATTCAAAACTGACCTCAGTTTGCCAAAGAAACTAGAGAAAATGGAACCATGTGTCCTAGAGAGGATAAGTCCTGCATCTAACCGTATAAAGGCTATTTCAGAGAACATAAATTTAACCCAATGACCTATTTAACAATATCCAACAGAATCCTTCTTTTGTGTGCTTTAACAGTGCTCTCAATCTGCCAGATCTTCTGTAGGTGCCTATTCTGTACCCAGCAGGGTACAGAGTGCTAGGATAGGTCATAAACAATATAGACATAGTCCCTGCCAAGAAGATAGGACAATGGGCAAGGTCAGGCTCGGAAGTCAGACCCGATCAAACTCCATCGTAATTCTGTCACTTCTTATTGGGGAAATCATGGAGAAGTCATGTGACTTCTTTGAACATCATTTCCTCATCCTCATCCTGTGCATTATAAAATTGCTAGTTACATAGGAAGCCCTAGAAAATGGAAGTCAAAGTTTTTTTAGTTCACAACCATCTCTAACTCCAGCTACCAGAGATCAGATACCCTCTGCTGTCTGCAAACACCTATACACACACACATACTACACACACACATACACACACACATTTTTAAAATAAAAGCAAATTTTTTTAATGATTAATAATGGTTAGGGAACTTGTTCCATTCTCAAAACAGAAAATGTTTAACTTGTCATTCTTCCCCTTATTGAAGATCAACCAAAAGCTGAAGTAACACAATCTTGGCTCCTAGGGCCAATAAAAACATCATTAAACCTATAGAATTCATCTGCATTGTATAAAATTACACAGAATGCATAAATTCTGAACTATATAGACATATAGGCATTCCTGAGTCATGTGAAAATATAGTGGAAGAATTCTCTTATCCTGAAAAAATAAACTGCTTCTACTGAGAAACAAACAGTGTTGCTACAAAGTCAAATGTTCTTCAGTACCAAAAAGAAAAAAAATAATAATTTGCTTTCCAAAGAGAGACTGTTTTCTCCATTTATCAGAAAAAACTAGAATCTGCTATTTCTGAGGTACAATGAGCTAGATTTAAGGAAGGTCTTCATCTACTGGGTAGATATTTCAGACTTATCATAAAACGGGTTTCAAATAGAGTCAGATTGTTGGATGAAATGTAATTTTCCACACTTAGCCTCTCAAAAATTAGAGATGTCTTACTAAAGATAAATAGGAATAAACTATTATAAAATTTAATAAATTCTTCTTTTGCTCAAAAGCTCAGCATGTAACCATGAAAGAGAGGTTATATCTGGCAACAGAAAAAAAAGATTATCAAGTGTTCTGAAGGCCTACTGGCAGATGTTTGTAATGCCTATACTCCACAGACATAGGCAGGGGGATAGCCTAAGTTCAAGGCCAGCCTGGTCTGCATAGGAAGTTCCAGTCCACCTTATCTCAAAATAAAATAAATAAAATGTTTTGTAGAGAAGTATTACTTTGTGACACAATGTGGAATCCTAGCACTTATGAAGTGAAGGCAAGGAAGATTGAGAGTTTAAGGCCAGTCTCACCCACATAGCAAGTTCAAGACCAGTCCTGGTCACACAAGTTTCTGTCTCAATATAAATATAAAAATAAATAAATGGTTGTAGAAGCAGGGCATTGTAATGCATTCCTGTAATCTCTAACACTGAGAAGGCTAGACAGGAAGATGGCCACTGATTTAAGGCTAACTTGTGCTAAATGATGAGTTCCAGGTCAGCCTGAGATATAAATTGAGACCCTTCCTCAACAACAACCACCACCAAAAGATGAAAGTTGTTGATCTGGGACTGTTATAATCTTACGGTTCTTATAACTATCAGCCCATAGAAATCCACAGCTGGGGCTGAAAAGGTGACCCAGTCAATAAAGTACTTACCCCACAAGCATGAAGACCTGAGTTCAGATCCCTAGCACTGAGGGAAAAACTGAAAACAGTAGCCCATGTCTATAAATCCAGCCCTGGGTAGTAGAAAGAAGCAGATCCCCAGAACGGGCAGGCCATCCTGCATGCCCAGTAGATGAGCTCCAGGCTCATAGAGAAAAGCTATCTTAAAAATCAAGGTAGAGACCTTTTCAAGGAAGGTACTTGATGATAACCTCTGACCTCCACAAACACACACATGGGCGCACGCCCGCGCGCATACACACACACACACACACACACACACACTTTCATATGCACGTACAGACAACCTCAAGCACATGCATACCACATATGCACATACTCACATAAGCATACAAGAGACAGGGAAGAAACAAAGAAAGCAAGCCACATTGCCTCTAGATGCTCTGGGAAAAAAAAGAAAGAAAGAAAAGAAAAAAAAAACTTGATGAGGTAGGCAGTGATCTTGCTGGAAGCATTCCCTCTATAATCTGGCCACCATTCTAAGTGATTGCTTCATTTGCCAGCCTTCTGCTTCTTCTGCTTGGCATGCCCATTTATGTACTCTGAGAGCCCAACCTCCCCAGACTTCAGCCAGCTTCTTCCTCCCATGAACTGCTAATGGCTGCACTTGCTTGTCCCAGCTCCCTTTGGGGGCAGCCCTGATAAAGGTGGGCCATGACCCAGAAGAAAGGATTCAGAAGACCAACTGCCTGATGATTTAATCCACAAGCAACTGGCATGGATGATTCCTTAAGACTTCCAGCTCTGACTCTAACAATTTACAAATCTTCCCAGGAGAGCCAAAGAGAGAGAGAGAGATACTGTGTATATCCAGAAACTATAACTGGTGGTAAATAATTCAGCCTCAGTCCAGACCTATTAGGAGCAGCCTAGAGAGCTAGTTGAGACCTAAAATAAAAAAGGAAGGCTTTCCCATAGACTTGTGATAAATTGGGAAGGAGGGGGAGAAAGGGGGATATATAAGCATCTTTATCTTAGCATAACTAACAGCAGATTATCCCTCACCTCTGAGGTTTAAATAAAAGGGAGAGAGCCGAGGAAAGCAATTAAGAAGGCTTAATGAGGGTTTGAGAAGGTTTCACTGCAAGCGATCTTCCAGCTTGGAGAGTGAGGAGCAGGAAGAATGCTTCCATCCTATTTAGTCCATCTGAAGCCAGATATGCTTGGAGAACCGAACACTGGTCATTTGTATTAGGATAATTCACCAGTTGCCACGAAGAAATTACCCTAGGGAATGCTCTCTGGGAAGGAAGGGGGGAGGGAGGGCAAAGGACAGGCTGTGTCCCCCTCACCTTATTGTTCCAAGCCTGTGCTCATTTGCATAACCCTCTGAGGATTAAGTCTTTTCTGCCATTTGGTAGATTGCCATCAAATTTCAAGTGACATGATGCATGGTAGATTTATGCACCGTGAAGCAGATACTGCAGGGGTTTGGTGTGTTTGTGTTTCGTTTCCAGTTAACAATACACAGGGGGCTGTCACACTAACAAGGTTTATAATGATTGACTTGTTCGGCCGTATCGAGACCTTTACTTCAATAGAACAGAAGCCTCACCAAACAGGAAATTTATATTTGAACAGATGTCTGTCTCAAAGGGTGGAGCCATGTTTCTGCCTGGCTGGGTAGGGAATGAATTGTCCAAAGCACATGGCACAGCTAAGATCTGGACAATCTGCAGGGTCTCTGAATCGCCAGAATCCTACTCTCATGAAATAGAATCCTTTCAAACATGTCTTCCCAAAGAAGAATTTACCAGGCATCATTCAGCATGGCCATGTGCTCACTTTTAAACAAGCAGTCATGATTTTAGAAAATGAAAATATCATATCAGAACAAAAAGAGTTTTCAGCTCCATGAGTGAGAGCCCTTTAATTCCCCATGTTCTTACAAGAGTGATAAAACCTACTGTCAGAGGAAGTTACAAGGAATCAGTGGGAAAGAGCTGGGTATGTTGACCCATACCTCCAACCCCAGGAGGCTGAAACAGAAAGCTCATAAATTCAAGATAAACTTAGGCTACACAACAAGCCTTGGCGTTTCAAGAAAATCAATACAGAAAATGTCTCTTAAGAGTTTCACCCATAGTTGTCTGAGAGATGTTTGTTTGACCAAACACACAGAGATGATAGAAATGACCCTGTAAGTCACTTGCTCTGGACTTGGGTAGACAGATTCCTATTATGTGGGAAGGAATTATAAATAGTAAAAACATACTGGGATGGAATGGTATAGGGAACAGAGAAAAGAAACTGTGTTCCTGAAGCCTATTCCATCCAAGTAGCCTCAAAGATGGGACAAATGTGGTCCTTGTCAGAAACTGCGCCCCTGGGGAACTCAATATAATTTGCTGGTGAGTTAAGGTTTCTATTGCTGTGATGGAACACCATGACCAAAAAGTCAGGGAGGAAAGGGTTTATTTGGCTTACACTTCCATATTGCTGTTCATCATTGAAGGAAGTCAGGACAAGAACTCAAACAGGCCAGGAACCTGGGGACAGGTTCAGAGGCCATGAAGGAGTGATACTGGCTTGCTACTTCTGACTTGCTCAGCCTATTTTCTGATAGAACCAGCCCAGAGATGGAACCACCCATAATGGGCTGGGCCCTCCCCCATCAATCACTAATTAAAATAATGCCCTACAACTGAATTCTTTGGAGGCATTTGCTTAATTTAGGTTTCTTCCTTTCAGAGAACTCTAGTTTACATATCAAGTTGACACAGGACTAGCCAGTATAGATGGGACAAGCATGGTCCCTGTCAGGGACAGCTCCCACGGGGAACTCTACATAACACACTGATAATTGTTAAGATGTAAAAGCGTTAAAGGGTGTTAAAAATAATATTTGAGGACTAGGAGTGATGGCCTTAAGAGGGCTTGCTGTGAAAGCAAAAGAGCCTGAGTTCAAATACCCAGCACCCATGTAAAAATGACCATGACCAAGGAACCTGTCTCAGAAGAACAATAAGACAAAAGCAAAGAGGAAGACACTTGACATCCATCTTTGGCCTAATATATTTGCACACATGTGTGTACATAACACACATATATGCATGCACAAAAAGAATAATTTATTCTTGACTTAGGTTTTAAAATGCCTAGATATACACAGAATGAATAAACAAGTAAACAAAGTAGTTCCAAACCATTCTTATACCATCACCTTTAGGCCCAGAGGATTTTTACAAAACTTTTATACATGCAAAATAAATGGGCCTAGGTCACATGACAGAATGTGCTGGGCAGTAAATATACATGGGTTAGAAGGCAGATTTCATCCCGACACCCTAGAGTTCACAGTCTAGTAGGGCAATAAATAAAGCCATATATTGTGGTTGGTGCTATAATGTTCAAATCAAAAATGCTATAAGAATGTGCTTAAGTCTCATTTCTGACCCCAAGGGACATGCAGAAATCAGCTAGATAAAGAGTAGGACAGCATCAATCTTAGAGCAAGAGAGTGATGGGCATTCTCAGAAATGAAGGAAGCTTCAGCACATGGAATATCATAAACAAAGAAAAGACAGTAAGAGTTGTCAGGCACCAGGTTGGGCAGCCTTGTTGGCTGCTATTTGCTTTGTCTTTTATTCTAACTACAATGAAACATGGAGACTTACTCAAATGTTTTCCGTTCGAAATATTATTCTGACTACAGAGTATTGAATGAACCATATTAATAAAATAGTATATGTGAGAATATTATTTAAAAAAAACACAATTGCAGGAATGCCAAGTAGTTAGCTCTGAAATCATATAAATACAAGTAACATTATATAGACTGAGCAAGTTGTATTTATCTATTTAGTAGTGTGTGTGTGTGTGTGTGTGTGTGTGTGTGTGTGTGTGTGTGTACACAAAAGACAGTTAAAGAATAAGAGACCATGAATTTTAAACAGAGCAAGGGGAGATATGTAGGAGGGGTTGGAGGGAGGAAATGCAATTATAATTTCAAACCATAAGAAAATATTCTAAAAGTTTCAGGAGATGGAAAGATGGCTCTGAACACCCACATAGTATCAGGCTTGAAACTGCTTGCAACACCTATTTCAGGGAATCTAAAGTCCTCTTCTTACTTCCTCTGGCACCAGGTACATGCTCATTTTGTTTATATATACATGAAGGCACTCACACATGAACATAAATCTACTTTTTAAATAAACTACTAAAAGTAGGACATGGTAGCCCACCCCTCTTATCCTAGTACTCAAGATCTGGGCAAAGAGAATCACAAGAAACCACCCGGAATATACAGCCTCTTTTTTTTCTCTCTTCCTCCCCACTTCTCTTATACACACACACACACACACACACACACACACACACACACACACACACGAACATTCAAACACACACATACACACTATAGAAACAGAGGTCATTTGTAAAGTTGTATTTTGGAAGTAGCACTGATAAACTTGAATTCCAATGTTTGTATCCTGGGTACGAGAGTAGACAAACAGTGGTGGCATCTTCTGAATGGCATATACCAAATGAATTGTGTATACAAAAGATACCAAAGTCAGAACAGATTGAGAAGGGAAGGAAACAGTGGTCATGAGTTTAATTTTGGACAAATTTTGTTTTTCACCACTATAATGTCTAAAGCTTAAAAATAGACATCAAACAGATGAAGTCAGAAGCAAACATGAATAGTAATACAACCTGTGTCAAGTGACGAGGGCATGTAAAAGAAGATTGAGAGCTCTGCTTTGCCACGTAGGTCAAGGGAAATGGGAAGGAAATGCCAACAGAATATGAAGAATAGAGTATTCTTGGTATCAGAGAAGTAAAGAAGAGAAAGTAACTCAATACAGGAATGATGGCAAGGGTATGCAGAAGAGGAAGCCTAGTGCATTGCTGGTATGAATGCAGATTGGTGCAGCCATTACAGAAAACAACATAGTGGCCCCCAAGGCAAGCAAAAATAAAATCAGCTAGGGTAGTACAACTGTCATCCTCCTACTTGAGAAGTAGAGGCAGGAGGATCAGAAGTCACTAAAAAGCAAAATGAAAGCTAAAATTAGTCCGCACAGTGCCCTTCTTAGCAACATTTCTATAAATCAGTTGTGGGGGAAGAAGCCAGGCAGAATACAGTAGAGAAGACGGAAGCCTGGGAGCATGTAGGGCCTGAGCCCACACAGGCTAACTGTATCTCCAAAATCAAGAAACGGGCTGAGAATGATCTTGAACTTCTGGTCCACTTTTTCACCTCCTAACCGAAGAGCAGAAGATGCAGTGAGACTGTCTTCTGTCACCAGCCAAATCTTCATATTCACATGCCCTGAGACAAAGGAATTTGAGGCAATAAAAAGAGGCAGGTGTCATGACATCAACAATATGAAAAAAAATCTGCAGGGGTCAGGGAGAATGGGGTGTAAGAGGACCATCAGTTTAGTCACATATACAAATGATGAACCAGCTAGGAATCAATGTGAGATTTTTTGTGGGCCAGTTCTTGGTGAACTGCTGGCTGACTCTGGAGAAGTATGAATTGTGGTAGCTAATTGCTCACAGCAAATTTGGAATAGGAGTCCCAGAAGATTACATTTCTGGGGCCCTGCAAGACCCAGCCGAGGCAAAAGGATTCCCAAGGAGAAGTTTGCCACTGACAATAACACAGGTAAGTCACATTTTCAGAGGGAAATCCCACATACTATGGTACCCTCCACATGTCTAAGGTTACAGCACCATACCATGGAAACAAGCCTGAGGATTCATGGTGGACATTTAGAAAGGACACACTCTGCTGGGTACAAAGACCTCTGCCACAAACACTCCCGAACAAGAGCCATTGTGCTCTGTTGTAGATTGCACAGCAAAGGAGGGAACACAGGGAAATGTGTCAGCTGTAGAAAGATAGGGGTTAGTGGCTTACTGTTGGCATCTGTGTTAAAAACAGCAGGACTATGAGCCAGGTCATTTCCCTGCACCAAACAAGGCCTGCTCTGCCAACAGACAACGTTTATCCCAAAAGTACCAAGGCAACACTTTTACCACAGTTCTAAGGACATGCTTTTATCCCATGATCTCAAGACCAATGTTTCTTCCACTTTATAAAATATTACAAGTACTTCAAAACTTTGTTTGCAGTAGTCAATGAGCAGTACTTGGCACAGACTATGTAAAGGACATTTATCTGCCTAAGTGGATGGGACATATTTCTACCTAAATGCTACATGGAAGCAAAGGCTGCTTCTGAGCCCATGAGTTCACTGTGCCTGGATTTGCCAGGCTGACTTTGAAGGGGTTTCTGAGCTTGGTGGTAGTGAAGCAGGAATGGAAGAGTGATTGAGATGTATAGAGTGTAAAGATACGAAGAAGAAGAAGAAGAAGAAGAAGAAGAAGAAGAAGAAGAAGAAGAAGAAGAAGAAGAAGAAGAAGAAGAAGAAGAAGAAGAAGAAGAAGAAGAAAGAAGAAGAAGAAGAAGAAGAAGAAAGAAGAAGGGAGGTTCTTCACAGTGCTAGGGAAAAGATTAGGATCTTATCAGTGTACCCCATGATTAAAACCCACTTAAGGAAACCTAAAAACTAGCAACCTAGCATTGAGCTCTCGAGCCAAACAGACTACATCTGAAACCCATTCCCATTATTTATTTGCTGAATGTCCTTAGCATGACACTTAACTTCCGTGTGCCTCAGTTTCCTCACCTATTTAGCAGAAATGACATTAAACTCATGCTCACTGCATGACTTAGTACTTGTACAGTCCCTCCAGTAATATCTGACATGTAACAAGGACTCATCAAAATCAACTTTGCCATATTATCTTCAGGTAATTTTGCTTCAGCACAGTTAGTGTATAACCACAAACTGCCAGGTAGTTCTGTATGCTTCACCACCTACTTGATGTATGCAAAGAATCAGAGACATCAGCTATAGCTTCTCTCAGAGAGCTCAGAGTTTAAATTTGAATCTGGTCAGAAAGTTCAAGTTCAGGAAGAACAGGCAAAAGGGAATATTTTAGAGCACATGTGCACGTGCTCTCTCTCTCTCACACACACACACATCCCCCCCACACACACACAAGAATATACAACCATCCTGAAGGTTTTTGAAAAGTCATATTGTAGTTGTGATTTTTCTTTGGAACGCCAACCAGCTCCCAGCCATAAGTTCTGCCTATACCTCCTCCCTGGCTATTAGTCATTCAGCTTTTTATTAGACCAATCAGGTGCCTTGGGCAGGCAAGGTTAAACAGTAACACGTCTTTACATAGTTAAACAAATACTCTGAAACACCATATCTCCCTCAAAAATGTGTGTGTGTGTGTGTGTGTGTGTGTGTGTGTGTGTAAGTAGATAGGTGGGTGCCATGGCATGCATGGAGTTGTTGTCTTCCACCTTATTTGAGACAGAGACTCTTATTGCTTGACATTGCATAAGCCATATTAGGTACCCATGAGCTTCTAGTGATTTGTTTCTATCTCCCATCTCATTGTAGAATCATTGAGATTATAGATAGATCCCATTTTATCTAGTTTTGTATAGATTCTTGAAATTCTCTTTTTGATTGTTATCGTTTTCTTTTTTTTTCCTTTTTTTTTGAGATAGGATTTCTTTGATTAGCCCTGACTAGCCTGTAATTCACTCCGTAGACCAAGATGGCCTTGAAATCAGAGATCTGCCTGCCTCTGCCTCTCAAGTGCTGGGATTAAGGGTGTATGCTGACACCACCACCTGGCTAGATTCTTGAAATTAAAGCTCATGTCCATCTTTATGCTTGCATAGCAAGCATTTTACCTACTTAGCCTTCTCCTCCCAAATCCTGAAGCAAATTCTGAAAAACAAGTAGAAAAGAGGCAGATAAAGAAGAGACGCAGAAATTGATAAAAGTAAAAATAACAATTACAATGTAATATGTGTCATGTCTTCACAATTGACAAATTCTTCACTTAATTAAACTTAATTAATAAAAACTGATTAGTAATTGGTCCAAAATATGGACACATGGGCTACATCATACCAGTGAAGGTTCTCTACTGCCTGAGGATTAATAGAGCTGATGGAGACAACTCTTTGTCTGGTTCCAAACTACAAAATGATAGGACAAATCTGCCTACTACAACATTCCCAGCTGAATGGAGAAGCAGCTGGCAGGAAAGAGACAGATGGGATCAGAGATGCTAGGTCTGTAGTCATTCTTTGTCCTTCTGCTTGGGGTTATTCACACTGAAGAGAATATTTATTCACAAAAATGATAGGACTTATGAGAACATGCTTAATATGTACTAAGGAATACGCCATGCACCTCACACTTTCAATAACCAAGACTCTTCATAAACTGAACAAATATGAATCCCTTGCTGGCCAAGGAAGAATCAGCTACTGCATAACTGCTTATTTCTTCCGAAAATTGAATTAAATTACTGCTTAGCCAACAGTTATGAACTGTGTCTCACTTAAGTGGTATCACCATTTAGGGTAGACAATGAAATCTGATGTCTGTTGCCATTTGTTTGCTTTTGTGTTGTTTTGTTTTCTGCAACTCCTTTCCCTTGCTTGTTCTGTTAACTCAAGAGTTCTTTGTGCTACACAAAGACAACTGTTTCAGTGTAAGCAGTTCTGAGTCACTCCAGCCTCACACAGAAGAGGCAAAGGAAGGATTGAATCTACCACAAACCCTGCAGTCTCCTTACTGCTTCATAGTGTACTTTGACATCCTCTAGCCATCAAGCCCTACTCCATCTGCAATGCAAACCCAGCTTAAAACCCATTCCTGTCAGTAACAAATACTCATGAATGAGTTTTAATGTTGATCATAAGTATATCTCAAAATAATGTGGGCTGGAGGGTCTTTAAAACATTCCTCTAGTTCCCTGTGATTTCCTCTTGCTGGGCACAAGTATCTCTCTCTCAATTACAAAATCAATTCACTCTTATCACAGTTCCCAGATGCCTGTAGGTCCACTTGTCCTCTGATCCACTTATTGCTGCTGTCAAAGACAACAGGAACCAAGTCAGTTTCCACTCTACACAAAACATCAGAAGAGCAATACCAATAAAACCATGATGTGGGCAGAGCCTTAAAGTCATTCTAAAGGTCTATGTTGATTATCATTGGCATTTTTAAGCATGTGTGCATCCTGCTTGATCCACTCCAAGAAGAGAGTAATCATTATAAAGACAGAAATCTTAAACCAGCAACAAACACCAATTAAGTTTAAAACTTTGATTGCTTCTTGCTTCATATTCTTTGGTGAATGTGTAACATTTGCTTTTAATCGATACATATATATATATATATATATATTGTGTTTGGTGAGAAATCGCTTAATATTTATCTCCTTTGAATATGCGCTCCAAATGTTTGCAGAAACAATGATTTCTTTTCATCAAGGGTTTGGTGAAGTGACTAGCTGTGACTTTCCTGCTCCCCATCTCTCAACTCATTCCTTAAAATGAAAAAATATAATTAGTACAAAAGACCCCATGAAGAAACATTTCTCTAGAAGCTTTCAGACCTGGCTGGTAAAATATCTGTGTGTCTCCTCATATTCTCCACCATCGTATTTTCCTGCTGGGAAAAACACAAGACTCTGGAGGAAGAAATGTGATCTTATCAATTCATTCCTCAAAAGACATTTCAAATGTTGATAACACTTTCTCATTAGAGAAACAGCGTTCATTTAGAAGGAAAAGATTTCTCATCTTATTCAAAACAATCCCTAAGCAACCCAAGGACTACAGCAAGGCAATTCTCAAACAGAAGCATTTGTGGGTCCCTGGTGCTCTGAGAAGATGCAATCAAAAGACAGAATGACAGGACCCCCCACAGGCAGCAAACAACAAGAGTGGGCCCCAGAGCAACTATCTCCTGGGCCTTTAGAAAAGAGAACAAAAGAATGCTTGCTTTCTTTAACTTAAATACACGAATGAAATTATGCCCATGACAGTTCAAAATCCAGCATCCAGGGGTCACTGTCAAATTTTATGGCTATTTTAACAAGTTAAAAAAAAGTTATCCTGCAGAGTGAGGCAGAGAGCTGCCTTCACATATGCTGGGGTGTGTTATAATAATAGCAATTATTACAATATTGTATTAGTAGAGATAGCAATCGATTTGGAGAAGAGAATCAAAGAGATCAAGTGATGTGAAGAATAAAATAGGGCCCCAGAAACAGACCCACTCTTACATGGGAATGTAATGCATGACAAAGATGGCACTACAGACATTTGAAGTGAAGAGTCACTGTTCAATAAATGGTGCTGGAATCTTTGGTATCAGTTCACAACCGATGGCACCAGATGATATCAGTGAAATGAGACTCTTACCTATTATATACATAAGGATCAACTTCAGGTTGATTAAATATTAAAAACAGTCTACTCTAGCCTGTTTTCAAATACAGGCAATACTTATTGATAAAATACTTTAGGGACCATTGGGGGGAAAATCTGCTTTTAACAACTCCCAATATCCTAGTTTTTTACAAAATTTTATCTCAATTTCAATAAACAAAAAATGACTGAACACTCACAGTCAGGAAATTGGATACTTAAGTAACTTACGCAGCAATCATTTAGATTATGTATTGCTTCTAAAGTCATCTCTTTCCCCTTCTTCTATAGAAAGAGGGAAGAAATAGTTTGGTCAGACATGGACAAAAAGAAGTGCCAGAAAACAATACAAAAGTCTTATTATGTTTTGTTCATATCTGTATGTGAATATAAGATATTCATGCATATTACAATAGCATTAGATATTACATGGTCAGACACATGTATGAGTAAGTGGTCTGTTAAAATCCTCTACAAAGGATAGTATTTTTCATTTTATTAGTATTTATTGATTATACAAAGTACTTGGTTTCCTTATGACATTTCATACATGTATATAATAGATTTTGTTCATTTTCAATCCACTATTATCATATTCTGTTTCCCTTCCTCTATCTCCAAGTTCTCCTTCTACTTTCCTGTATTATCTCTAGTGTTTTTATTTTACCTCTTTAATGATTATGTTTACATATATGCATGATATAAATATATAACTATAACCTGCTAAGTTCATTTGTTTAAGGGTTGATCATTTGCTATTGGATAATCAATTAGAAGTCTCATCTATTCTTCTCCTTCTCCCAGCAGTCATTGCCTATAGTTCTTTTTTTCACTTTCACATAATCATTTAATGTATTAATTTTTTCTAATCATTGTTTAACCTTAATTCAGAAATTCTGTTATATTTTACTTTCACATTCATTCCAAAAAACTTTTGCTTTCCTTATGACTTTCTCTTTTATTTTTATATTTTTTTAAATAAAGAAAACACCATCTTTTTTCATTTTACTTACCAATCCCAGTTCCCACTCCCTTCCCTCCTCCCATTCCCTTCACCTTCCCCCGCCCCATCCACTTCCCAGAGAGGGAGCTCTGAGCACATTGCTCCAAAGAAGGACCAAGGCCCTCCCCACTATATCCAACCTGAGCAAGGTATCCATCTAAAGAGAATGGATTCCAAAAAGCCAGTACAAGCATCAGGGACAAATCCTGGTGCTACTGCCAGTGGCCCAGCAGTCTGCCCCAGCCATACAACTGTCACCCTCATTCAGAGGGTCTAGTTTGGGCCTATGCTGGTTCCTTCCCTGTCTGGCTGGAGTTGGTGAGTTTCCATTAGCTCAGTTTCAGTGATTGTCCCCATCATGGTCTTGACCTCTTTGCTCATATTCTCACTCCTCCCACTCTTTAACTGGACTTTAGGAGCTCAGCCCAGTGCTCTTCTGTGGGTCTTTGCCCTGTCTCCATCAGTTGCTGGATGAAGGTTCTATGGCAACATTTAAGATAATCATCAATCTGACTAAGGGCAAGGCCCTCTCCACCGTTGCTTAGTGTCTTACCTGGGGTCATCCTTGTGGATTCCTGGGAATTTCTCTAGTGCCAGGTTTCTTGATAGCCCCATAATGGCATCCTCAGTTACAATATTTCTTTCCTTGCTCTCTGTCTCTGTCCTTCCCCCATCTTAACTATTTCGTACCCTCAAGTTCTACTTTCCTTTCCCTTCTCATTGCCTCCTCCCTTTCCACCTCCCTTCTCCCCACATTCTCATGCTCCCAATTTTGTCAGGAGATCTTGACTATTTTCCTTTCCCAGGGGATCGATATATGTTTCTCTCAGGTTTCACCTTGTCACTTAGCATCTCTAGGGTCATGGATTATAGGCTCGTTATCCTTTGCTTTACAGTTAGTATCTACTTATGAGTGAGTACATACCATGTTCATCTTTCTGGGTCTGGGTTACCTCATTCAGAATGATTTTTTTCTAGTTCCATCCATTTGCATCCAAATTTCAAGATGTCAATGTTTTTACCACTGAGTAAACGTACCACATTTTCTTCATCCATTCTTTTGTGGAAGGTCATCTAGGTTGTTTCTAGGTTCTGACTATTACAAATAATGCTGCTTTGAACACAGTTGAACAAATGTCCTTGTGTAAGGATTGAGCATCCTTTGGGTTTATGCCCAAGAGTGGTATTGCTGGGTCTTGGGTTAGGTCGATTCCCAATTTTCTGAGATACTGCCATACCGATTTCAAAAGTGATTGTACAAGTTTGCATTCCCATTAGTAATGGAGGAGTGTTCCACTTACTCCATGTCCTCTCCAGCATAAGCTATCATTGGTGTTTTACATCTTAGCCATTCTGTCTAGTATAAGATGGTATCGCAGAGTCGTTTTTATTTGCATTTCCCTGATGGCTAAGGATATTGAACATTTCCTTAAGGATCTTTCAGCCATTTGAGATTCTTCTGTTGAGAATTCTCTGTTTAGTTCTGTACCCCATTTTTTAATTGTATTATTTGGAATTTTGATGTTTAATTTCTTGAGTTCTTTAAATATTTTGGAGATTAGTCCTCTGTCTGATGTGGGGTTAGTGAAGATCTTTCCCATTCAGAAGACTGCCTTTCTGTCATATTGACTGTGTCCTTTGCTTTACAGAAGCTTTTCAGTTTCAGGAGGTCCCATTTATTTATTGTTGCTCTCAGTGTCTGTGATACTGGTGTTACATTTAGGAAGTGATCTCTTGTGCCCATGCATTGAAGGCTACTTCCCACTTTCTCTTCTACCAGGTTCACTGTGGTCAGATTTATATTGAAGTCTTTAATAAATTTGGACTTTAGTTTTGTACCTCGGGATAGATATGAATCTATTTGCATTCTTCAACATGTTGACATCCAGTTATGTCAGCACCATTTGTTGAAAATGCTTTCTTTTTCTCATTGTACAATTTTAACTTCTTTGTCAAGAATCAGGTGTTTATAGGAGTGTGGATTAAAATCTTGGTATTCAAGTCGATTCCATTGGTCAACCTGCCTGTTTTTATGTCAATATCAAGCTGCTTTCATTACTGTAGTTCTATAATAGAGCTTGATCTTCTTTACCCAGAGGTATGGCCTTATGAGATTGCCACCATCCACAGTCATGTTAACTGGTATTGCTCAGGTCTTGTTTAGGTAATCATATTATTAAAATTTCGTGAGTGTGGCTTCCTGTTCTATATAGACAATTCAATCTCTCAGCAGAGATTCTGGTCCTCTATCTCTTACAGACTTTCCACTTCCTCTTCCAAGATCCCCAAACCTTAGGTGTAGGAACTGTCATATACAATTTGATGAGAACACAAAAATGGTAAAATAATTTAACCTCATTATTACTAATTACCAAGAATACTTAACTTAAAACTAAGCAGTCATTTTGAAGCATGGGTTTATTTGAATTTGTCTGCAGTTCATCCCAATTTTTCTTAATTTTGTACCCTGGTCCAAGGAGTTTGAAAGGTTAAAAACTAGGCCCTTCTTTATGGGAGCACAACATACAAAAACAAAGGTTTCTCATTTTTTTGTTCAGGCTAGTATTCCTTTAATATACTTGAGCACTCTATTATTTTGGCCAGCTCTGAGTTTTCCATAAAGTGTATCATAACAAATGATAAAAATAAACTATAAATACCGTGTGGCAAACATTGACTTAGGATTTTAATGATATGAAGAGTTAAGAATGTTGACTGCTATATAAAAATATTTACTATTACTTTGTTCTTGATGTTTAGGGTTTCCCTTTCAGAGAAAATTTTAATACCCAAGAAACTAAGTCAGTATGTATTACAATTCGAGCTAGCCAATTTCCACTCATCATGCTCCCGTACTACTAAAATGTCCAGTATGACTCCTCTTTGAAAGCCCACACCTGTGCTCTGAGGTCCATCTTACTTTCTTTTCTAATACCTATCTTAACTCCTATGCTCAAGGTCTGCATTGAAATATCTTTAATAAAATCCCAGGTCTTTAGACTGCCTAATTCTGAAAATCTTTATTCCAATGAAACCACAAATCCTGGGGTTGCCCAGGTCAACACCTGTGCTGACTGGTTTTATGTGTCAACTTGACACATTAGAGTCATCAGAGCCAAGAGCCTTAGCTGGGGAAATGCCTTAATGAGATCCAGCTGTAAGGCATTTTCTCATTCAGTGATCAGTGTGAGAGAGCACAGTCCATGGTGGGTGATGCCATCCCTGGGCTACTGGTCCTGAGTTTTATAAGAAGGCAGGATAAGCAAATCATCGGAAGCAAGTCAGTAAGCATCACTCCTCCATGCCCTCTGCTCCTGCTCCAGGATCCTGCCCTGTTTGAGTTCCTGTCCTGACTTCCTTGGAGGCTCAGGCAGGGTTCTTCTGAAGCATTATTGATGATTTTTTTCCTCACTCTCCTTGGCTATTCTGCTCTACTCTTGGCTTACATATTACCTTGTTTCTCCGTTTCCACTTTCTGGCCAGAGATCCAGGTAATGATTAATGAGTGTCGGTGGCACCAAATACAGAAATTCTGTAGAGAAATCTGTACCAGTTCCTTGATCAGATAGAACAGCACCAGGAAAAACTAACCTCTCTCCAAATGAGAATAAAGGAACTATTTCCCCAAAGCAGCACATTCTAGATTCAAGACACATTAGAAATAACTGGCTGGTTATAAAAATCTCTTTATCCTATGATTCTAAAGGTGTCCACTACAGCCCCTACTTCACTACTGTCCACAAAGCAAAGAATCTTGAACCATAAGGAACTCTGCAATCACCCCAGCCCTCTATTACCAGATTGCTTTAACTCTCTGTAAGACTCTGACTTCCCATCTTTAATTCTGGATCCTCACTATGCGATATTTTGAGGAAGAGGCTTTCCTAACTTTCAGGGCCAAAATAGGTGAAACTGAACTCCCCATGGTCTCAATCGTGAGAGGTCTACAAACCCAGATACTTTGTGTATCTATGTCGTTTTACTTTGCACTGAATGGACCTTGGACATCTGATCCAGGTGAGGAACTCAGAATGAGTACCCAGACTGCACTGGATGGACCTATACTGCCTGGCTGAGGAAGGAAACTCAATGTAAGTACCCCAGGTGCACACTTCTCTCTCTCCCTCCCTCCCTCTTTCCATTTTTCTTTTAGATAAAGAAACAAAAATGGAAAGTACAGTTTAACTTTACTATAAATTCAGAAGTTAAAAATCTTTGGCCTAAAATAATGCTGAGGAAGAAAATGTCTTTCTACCTTTCTTTCTGTAAGGGTATCTCCCCTTTTCCTGTTTATTTGCATAGCAACTTCATCTTCCAATCACCTGGGCCACTGAGACATCTTTACATCTCATAGGAATGTAAACGTTCTACTTGGTTTTTACTGGGTATTTGGATTTTGTATAATTCTGCCATATGTCTAGGATGACCATTTTTTCATGTGTGTTTTAGAGAGTGTATAATATTAAAAATCAGTGTAGAATGTGTGTGTGTGTGTGTGTGTGTATCTGAGAAACAAAATGTGTACATCTGTTATTTACACATTTTTTAACTAAGTTACTATTGGACCAGCCTACTTGTTATGTGTATGGGTGTAAGTCTGAGCATTTTAGAGAGGATTCTGTGATTTTGTTATTAACTGAAATGCAGAATTTTAAACACTAGATAGATTTAAACAGGAACCAGAATGGTGAGGGACAACCAAAACCAAAATATGTGCAAAACCTGGAAAACAACTACCTTATAAGCTAACTAAAACACATAATTTATTTTTTAAAAGATTAAAAACTGAGTACCAGCAGAGCCATCTGGAGGGTAAGTGTGTCCCAACCCGGCACCTGCCCAGACTCCCTGGGAACGGGGTGCAGGCACCCTCCATCCCCCTAAACTTTCTGGCCATTGGGCTACAGGGCTTCTCCTGGTTACTGGCTATTCTGCTATCCCACCCCAGCTTGCCCCCAAGCGCCCCATTCCATCTGCAGGGTCCGAGGATCTCACAAAGCAGCCTGCTTCAGGGCTGAGGCCCTGGGAACAAAGTGGTGAGCACAGGGCAGCAGGGGTTCCTTCCTTCCACAGAGCTATATCTACCAAGCCCACACTTTTGCCTGCAAGGACCCTGGCCAGCAAGTGGCCCTGATCTAGTACCAGCAGAACCATCTGGAGGAGCTGGCATCTACCAAGCTTGTGCTTTTGTCTATGGGGTCCTTGGCCAGCAAGTGACCCTGATCCAGTACCAGTAGAGCCATCCAGAGGGGGTCCTTAGAATCACCACCACAGCCTGCTTCAGGGAGGTGATCTGAGAACCAACTCCAGTGCTGAGGGGACCTAAGAGAGGGCAGAACAAGAAAAATCCCCCAAGTACACAGTCAGTCACAAAAAAAGGACCAAGTCACCTACACTCTCCTGATCACATTCAAAGGAAAAGATGGGCAGGCGCAAATGCAAGAATTCCTCCAACAACCTGAAAACCAACATGATAACACCAGGATCCAGCAAATATGCAACAGGAAGACTTGAACAACCTAATCCAGAAGTAGTAGAAGAAATTGACATTAAACACAACATTATGAAAGTGATAGAGACCATTACAGAAGATGTGAAAAACTCCTTTAAAGAAATGGATGAGAAGACTATCAAAAAGTTAGAAGAAATGAATAAATCCGTCAGAGATACACTAGAAAACCAAGAAAAAGCAATCAAATAGGTAATGGAAACAGTTCAAGACTTGAAAACCGAAGTGGAAGCAATGAAGAAAACACAAACCGAGGGAAGGCTGGATATGGAAAATCTGGGTAAATGAAAGGAACTACAGACACAAGTATAACCAACAAAATACAAGAGATAGAAGAAAGAATCTCAGACGCTGAAGATACGATAGAGAAAATAAACTCACTGATCAAAGAAAAAGACAAATCCAAAAAATTCTTAACACAAAACATCCAGGAAATCTGGGACACCATGAAAAGACCAACCTAAAAATAATAGGGGTACAAGAAGGAGAATAATTACAGCTCAAAGGCCCAGAAAATATATTCAAAAAATTATAGAAGAAAACTTTCCCAACCTAAAGAAGGATATTCCTATGAAAGTACAAGAAGCATAGAGAACACCAAATAGACTGGATCAAAAGTTAACATCCCCTCGCCAAATAATAATCAAAACACAAAACATACAGAATATAGAAAGAATATTAAGAGCTGCAAAGGAAAAGGGTCAAGTAACATATAAAAGTAAACCTATCAGAATTACACCTGACTTCTCTATGGGAACCATGAATGCCAAAAGGTCGTGGATAGATGTGCTGCAGACACTGAGAGACCATGGATGCAAGCCCAGACTACTATACCCAGCAAAGCTTTCTTTCACCATGAATGGAGAAAACAAGATATTCCAGAATAAAAACAAATTTAAGCAATACATAGCCACAAATCCAGGCTTACAGAAAGTACTAGAAGGAAAACCACAACTAAAGGAAGCAAACAACACCAATAATAACACAGACATATAACAACCCTCCACCAGCACAACTCATAGAAGAGAAACAAACACACTCTACCACCAAATAATAATAATAATTATTAGTATTATTATTATTATTATTACCGGAGTTAACAACCACTGGTCATTAATATCACTTAATATCAATGGACTCAATTCACCTATAAAAAGGCACAGGTTAAGAGAATGGATATGCAAACAGGATCCAATATTCTGTTGTTTACAAGAAACACACCTCAACCACAAAGACAGACATTATATCAGAGTAAAGGGTTGGGAAAAGGTTTTTCAATCAAATGGCCCTAAGAAACAAGCGAGTGTGGATATACTAATATCGAACAAAATCGACTTCAAAATAAAATCAATCAGAAGAGATGGAGATGGACATTTTATACTCTTAACAGGAATAATCCATCAGGATGAAGTCTCAATCCTGAATATATATGCCCCTAATATAAAAACACCCACATATGTAAAAGAAACACTACTAGAACTTAAAGCACACATCAAACCACACACACTAATTGTAGGAGATTTCAACACTCCTCTCTCACCAACGTATAGGTCAACCAGACAGAAACTTAACAGAGAAATACAAGAATTAACAGATGTAATGAATCAAATGGACTTAATAGACATCTATAGAATAATTCCACCCGAACAGGAAAGAATATACCTTCTTCTCAGCATCTCATGGAACCTTCTCAAAAATTGATCACATACTCGGCAACAAAGCAAACATCCACAGATACAAACAAATTGGAGTAACCACCTGTATCTCATCGGATCACCATGCAGTAAAGATAGAATTTAAAAACAGTTCCACCCCCAAAAAGCCTACAAACTCATGGAAACTGAACAGTCAACTACTAAACCACTCCTGGGTCAAGGAAGAAATAAAGAAAGAAATTAAAGTCTTCCTTGAATTCAATGAAAATAAAGACACACCATACCCCAACCTATGGGACAGTATGAAAGCAGTGCTAAGAGGAAAGTTCATAGCACTTAGTGCCCACATAAAGAAAACAGAGAAAGCACACATTAGTGACTTAACAGCACACCTGAAAGCTCTAGAAAAAAAAGAAGCAGACTCAACCAGGAGGAGTAGAAGACTGGAAATAATCACACTGAGGGCTGAAATCAACAAAATAGAGACACAGAAAACAAACCAAAGAATCAATGAAACAAAGAGCTGGTTCCTTGAGAAAATCAACAAGATTGACAAACCCCTATCCAAACTATTAAAAAGGCAGAGAGACATCACTCAAAATAAGAAGATCAGAAATGAAAAGGGGGACATAACTACAGTCACTGAGGAAATTCAGAGAATCATTAGGTCTTACTACAAAAGCCTGTATGCTACAAAATTGGAAAATGTAAAAGAAAAGGACAGTTTTTAGATAAATACCATATACCAAAATTAAATCAAGACCAGATGAACAATTTAAATAGACCTATAAGTCGCGAGGCAATAGAAGCTGTCATCAAAAACCTCCCAACCAAAAAAACCCCAGGACCAGATGGTTTTAATGCAGAATTCTACCAGAACTCCCAAGAAGAGCTAATACCTATACTTCTTAATGTGTTTCACATACTAGAAACAGAAGGGTCATTACCAAACTCTTTTTATGAAGCTACAGTTACCCTGATACCAAAACCACACAAACACGCAACCAAGAAAGAGAATTACAGATCAATCTTGCTTATGATCATCGATGCGAAAATTCTCAATAAAATACTGGCAAAATGAATTCAAGAACACATCAAAAAAATCATCCATTATGATCAAGTAGGCTTCATCCCAGATATGCAGGGCTGGTTCAACATATGAAAATATATCAATGTAATGCATCATATAAATAAACTGAGTGAAAAAAACATATGATCATTTCATTAGATGCTGAAAAACCATTTGACAAAATTCAATACCCCTTTATGATAAAGGTCTTGGAGAGATTAAGGATACAAGGTTCATATCTAAATATAATAAAAGCAATATACAGCAAGCCGACAGCTAACATCAAATTAAATGGAGAGAAACTCAAAGCGATTCCATTAAAATCAGGAACAAGACAAGGCTGTCCACTGTCGCCATACCTCTTTAATATAGTGCTTGAAGTCCTAGCAATAGCTATAAGACAAAATAAGGAGATCATGGGGAATAGAATTGGAAAGGAAGAAATCAAACTCATTATTTGCAGATGATATGATAGTGTACATAAGTGATCCCAAAAACTCTACCAAAGAACTTCTACAGCTGATAAATACTTTCAGTGATGTGGCAGGATACAAGATCAATTCTAAAAATTCAGTAGCCCTCCTATACACAAAGGAAAAAGAAACAGAGGGAAATCAGAGAAACATCACCTTTCACGATAGCCACAAGTAGCATAATGTATCTTTGGGTAACACTAACCAAGGAAGTAAAAGATCTATTTGACAATAACTTTAAGACCTTGAAGAAGGAAATCGAAGAGGATACCAGAAAATGGAAGGATCTCTCATGCTCCTGGATTGGTAGGATCAATAGAGTAAAAATGGCAGTTCTACCAAAGGCCATCTATAGATTCAATGCAATCCCCATCAAAATCCCAACAAAATTCTTCACAGACCTTGAGAGAACAATAACTAAGTTTATATGGAAAAACAAAAACCCCAGGATAGCCAAAACAATCCTACACAATAAAGGAACTTCTGGAGGCATTACCATCCCTGACTTCAAACTCTATTACAGAGCTACAGTAATGAAAACAGCTTGGTATTGGCATTAAAAACAGAGATGTTGACCAATGGAATCGAATTGAAGACCAGGATATTAATCCACAAACCCATGAACACCTCATATTTGACAAAGAAGCTACAAGTATACACTGGAAGAATGAAAGCATCTTTCACAAATGGTGCTGGCATAACTGGATGTCAACCTGCAGGAGAATAAAAATAGACCCTTATCTATCATCATGCACAAAACTCAAGTCCAAATGGATGAAAGACCTCAATATAAATCTGACCACACTGAAACTGATAGAAGAGAAAGTGGGAAGTAGTCTGTAATACATGGGCACAGGAGACCACTTCCTATATAAAACCCCAGTGGCACAGACAATAAGAGCAACAATGAATAAAGGGGACCTCCTGAAACTGAGAAGCTTCTGTAAAGCAAAGGACACTGTCATTAAGACAAAACGGCATCCTACTGAATGGGAGATGATCTTTACTAACCCCACATCAGATAAAGGTCTGATCTCCAAAATATACAAAGAACTCAAGAAACTAGACATTAAAATTCTAAATTACCAAACTAAAAATGGGGTAATGATCTGAACAGAGAATTCTCAACAGAAGTTCGAATGGCCAAAAGATATTTAAGGTCATGTTCAACTTCCTTAGCGATCAGGAAAATACAAATCAAAACAACTTTGACAAGAACTTTAAGACCTTGAAGAATTTCTATACCTGTCAGAATGGCTAAAATCAAAAACACCAATGATAGCCTATGCTGGAGAGGATGTGGAGCAAGGGGAACACTCATCCATTGCTGGTGGGAATGCAAACTTGTGCAACCACTTTGGAAATCAGTGTGGCGTTTTCTCAGGAAACTGGGAATCAACCTACCTCAGGATCCAGCAATACCACTCTTGGGAATATACCCAAGAGATGCCCAATCATACTACAAAAACATTTGTGCAACTATGTTCATAGCAGCATTATTTGTAATAGCCAGAACCTGGAAACAACCTAGGTGCCCCTCAATGGAAGAATGGATAAAGAAAGTATGGAATATATACAGATTAGAATACTACTCAGCAGTAAAAAACAATGACATCTTGAATTTTGCATGCAAATGGATGGAAATAGAAAACACTATAGTTAGTGAGATAGCCCAAAATCAAAAAGATGATTATGGTATGTACTCACTCATTAGTGGACCCTAGCCATAAACAAAGGACATTAAGCTTATAGCTTACAAGCCTAGAGAAGCCAAATAGCAAGGTGAACCCAAAGAAAAACAAATATAGATACTCCTGGAAATTGGAAGCAGCCAAGATCAGAAGTGGGGATAGGGGTGGAGGTAGGGATGGGGGTGCGGGTGGGCGAAAGGGAAAGGGGGAGGGAGAAGGGAGAAGGGAAGGATGGGGAGAGCTTGGGGGAGTGGGAGGGTGGAGAAGGAGGAAGGGTGGATTTGGAGAAGGGAATAAGATATCTACATTAAGGGAGTTATTTTAGGATTGGTAAGATACTTGGATCTAGAGGGGACCCCAGGTGTCCAAGGGGATGTTCCCAGCTAGGTCCTTGGGCAGCAGAGGAGAGGGTACCTGAACTAGCCTTGTCCCATAGTCACATTGATGAATATCTAGATCATCACCATAGAAATTTCGTCCAGTGGATAGAGATAGAGACAGAGACCCTATTCACATCAGAGCAATGGACTGAGCTCCCAAGGTCCAGTCGAAGAGCAGAAGGTGGGAGAAGATGAGCAAGGAAGTCAGGACTGCAAGGGGCTGGTCCACCAACTGAGACAGTGTGCCTGATCTAATGGGTGCTCACCAAATCCAGCTGGACCAGGACTGAATGAGCATATGATCAAACCAGAGTTTCTGCCAATGGTGGCTGACTGAGAATCCAATGATAATGGCACTGGGACCTATCTCCTCTGCATGTATTGGCTTTTTGGGAACCTAGTCTATATGGATGCATACCTTCCTAGGCGGGGATGGTGGGGGGAGGGCCTTGGACTTCCCACAGGGCAGGGTACCCTGCCCCCTCTTAATGAAGCAGGGAGAGGGAGGAGGGGTTGTGAGGGAGAGGGAGGGAAGTAGAAGAAGGGGTGGAAGTGTAAATATTTGAATGAAAAATAAAAGAATATGAAAAGAAAAATACTATTAAACACAGATCAGTCACTTTCTTCTCCCCCCCCCAAAAAAAGATTAAGAACTGCCAAGCAGTGGTATCTCACCTCTTTAATCCCAGCTCTTGAGAGGCAGAAGTAGGTGGATCTCTAAATTTGAGGTCAGCCAGGTTTACAGAGACTAGTTCCAGGACAGTCATGCCTACACAGAGAAACCCTGTCTCAAAAAAAAATTAAAAAATAAAACAACAACAACAAAATTTTTTAGGAAGTTTGAACAGAAGCACTCTGCATAAATAGATAGTATTGTTCCTGAAGTCAAAGATTATTAAATGAAAATCCTTGTGCCTTGTGAGATACCTTCATGGGCATCATTGGTCACAGCAGTCTCAGAAGTCACCAACATAATACAAGTTGTTGCCATTATTGTAACAAAATTTAAATCTCTAACAAACTGGTTAATTTAAAAGTGCTGTCTTAGAAAACTTTGACTGTTAGCTTGTGTTTCAGAAATAGCCTTTTGTGTTGTCAATAGAATAAAATTTGTTATATTAAAATAAAATGTCAGGCATGGTATGCCACACTTTTAATCTGAGCACTCAGGAGGTAGACAAGCAAATCTCTTAGTTCAAGACCAGCCTGGTCTACATAGTGAGTTCCAGATCAGCCAAGACTACATAAGACGCTGTCTCAAAAAAAAGTTACCACATTTTTTAAAGAAAAATAAAACAAGTAGAACCTATTAAGAACATAGATATGTTTATATTTATAATTATTTATAAACATATATTTATAAATATAAATAAACTTATAAAATATACTTTTTTGGTAAAGTCTCTAAAAGAAAAAAGGAAATGCCTCAGGTAAGAACAGGTCTTCAGCACTGTTTTGTTCTAAAGAATTGCTCCAGAATGAAAGTTAAAAGAGAGATGCTAAAACCAAAACACTTAAGCAAATCCCAAAAGTTCTGAGAAAGTTACAAAAACATTTATGATAAGTGAAGCCTTGAAAATAAAACATCATGTATATAATCAAATTTACTATAAAACTAAAAAAAAGAAAAGAAAAAAACAAAATCCCTTTGGTAAGATTCTGTTGGATGATATTCCATAAGTCAATCTGTTCCAGCCATTAAGTGGGAGCTGCAGAAACAGGCATTGGAGCCAAAACACTTCAAGTTAACTTTTAAATTTGGCTTTCAGGATTCTCAACAACAGAGATAAAATACAGTCAGTCCCAAAAGCCTGAGCGAGAAGATGGATGCACAAGTGCATCTTGTCTCTGTGGTCCCTGTACTCTCTAGGTCCCTGAAAAAGGATGTACTTCCCTAGGCCCACAGTCACCTGCTCTACCTCAGAAAGACCCAGTGCTAAAGAGTGGATTTTAAGGGGTAATGTTTTCCCAAGTTATAGGAAACCAAGTCACGAAAACAGAACAGTTTTCAACAAGGTTCTAAAACAAAACAAAACAAAACAAAACAAAACAAAAAAAAAAAAAACAAAGAGGAAACCAGGGTGAGGGATGATGTCCCACCCTCTGAAGAGAAGATGTGCCTTCAGATCCGATCATGACTGCCTCAAGGACTGACACTTCCAAGTTTCTCCAATACAAGAACTACCCACACTCATAGAGGTGCCTCAGGTAAAGTGACATGACAGATGAAATCATTAATCATCCAGTATGAGAGCTTTGTTCTCTGCTTTAATTGATAACCTATGACCCCCTTTTTAAACTATGTAGCAACCAGTGTTAATGGTAGATTCCAAATGCCTCCCCCAAAACCTTGTTTTCAGCCTTAGAAAATCCTGATAGAAGAGCCTGTAGCCAATACAACCAAAATCCTCACAAATGGTTACAATTTACACAATGCTACAGGCAAGTCTCTAAAATATTTTCCCCAAAATTCAGTATGAGTCAATTTTATACAAAGACAGAGGAAGAGATCTACTTCTTGGAGAGGATATGGCTAATGGACTCGATGTGATTCTGTCCTAAACAAAAAAATAAAAAATTGTATGAATCATTTCACCTAGAAAACAGGCATTATGTGCTCCATCCACTTGTGCCTTAGGGGTAAAGGACTGTAAAATCTACAATCCAAAAAGTCCTAAGGGCCTGTTGTGATGTCTTTGTAATATCCCAGAAGATAAAAATTCTTTAACCTAGCACAAACAGAAGGGGCACTCCAAGGAAAGGGAAACAATTACGTTTTGCTCAAATGTTTCACTGTTGAGAATGGAAATCTCTTCTGATGTTTGCTGACCATTTCCTGATGGACAAATGACTGCCCCTCCGACTAAACAATCTCAATTACTCTCTACACTAAAACACCCTTCTAAGTCTCCACAGCCTTGAGCACTTCTTCCAATCATTAAAAAAGATAAAAGTGCTCTTCGAACAACACCGAAAGACTTCTCCATATAAAGATAAGTTCATTTTTATAAGTAATTCTAACCTTACCTTTTTTCAATTGTTTCATTTTTCTTGTTTTAAGATCTGTTTTATTTTTCAATTATGAGGGCATGTGCATATTTCAGTGCAATTGCCTGTGAAGGCCAGAAGAGAGTGTCATACCCATTCCCTGGAGCTGGTGATACAAAGAATTGTGAACTGCCTGATGTGGGTGCTGGGAACTGAACTCTGTTCCCCTGCAAGAACTGTAAGAAAGCTTAACTCTTCAGCTCTCTACCCTATCCCTCTCCTCGTTGTTTTCATTTCAGTTGTTGTAGATATAGACTCGATGATATTATTTTCTTTTTAATTTAGTCCCATTCTTAAAAGTGTTCTTTTATGCTTTGCCACAGTATCAATATGTATATTCTTTTTATAGCCTGTGAAAACTCCTAAACTCAAGAAGTAAGTTAAAGAGGAAAACTATCTTAAAAGACCTGATGGCTTTGATATACTAACAGCAGCGTTGTTAGAGACTGTATATGGACCCTTGACAAGTCAGGCAATGTGTTTTCATCTCTCCATGATAATATATTCATACATAAATTAAGTCTATATCATATTTTTCCTGAAGCTTTAATGACTTACTAGCATCATGGTTTTTAGGCTCCATAGGAGAAAAGGCACTGTTATTTTTGACAGTGACATAGTAACCTGCTGTGCAAAATATTGTCCTTATTGTTTGGTATCCTACATAACAACATCCTTTCTTACAAATTTCCACCAGGTGATGATCCTCTATCCTTGGAGTTCTTGTATCTGTATTAGGCCAAAGTCAAGACTCATCCATGGATGTGTTCAAGATGGAACATGTTACCAAAAATGGAGCTTTGGCCTTAGACAACCCATAAGGTTGGGTTTAATGTCTTACAAAATTGAGACAAGATGGTAAGACAGGAAAAATTGTAGGAACTTGGGAAGATAATGAAGACCCTCATCCTAGAGTCTAGTGGAAGCTTCACAACAAGCAAGAAGTAAAAATTCCAAAACAATTAACACTTTCTGTGAAAAGGCCATTGACATAGACAGAATAATTCCTTTCCTATGTTGATATTTTATGTTAAAATAGCAATGGACCAGGATCAAAGCCTAAATGTATATGACCTTATGTACTACCTCACTCTTTCCCCATACATTTTCTGGGACTTTAAACAAGACTGTTGGCTTGTTCACAGTGAAGATATCTCCTATCTTTCTGGAAAGAAAAATGTGCACAGGCTAAGCATTATCATTTTCCACACCACGGCAATGTTTTTATATTCATCCAAAAGCTCAAAGTATACTGTATGCACTTGAAACTCATTTTATATTCATCCTAAAGCTCAAAGTATACTGTAGGCACTTGAAACTCATTTTTGTAACCCTATGGTAACACAGGTGGAAACTAATAGCTCCATTTTACAGATGTAAAATGACATCTTAGAGACAGTCATTACTGAATTAGAAATAAAAGTTACTGAAGGTTTCAGAATGTAATTGTGTATCCAGGTGTCAATGTTCTATACAAAGTAAAAGTAGTTCTCTCTGTACATGGCTACCTTCCTGGGACTCAATCAAAGAGAAGAAAGTAGTGCAAAGTACTGAGCATGAAAATGTCTCTATGGTGAAAATGTTCTACTCTGCAAAGGATTCTCAACAATGGGCTATGGAGACAGCCACCTCCAACCAAATGGAGAGAAAACCTGTGACCATAATTCCAACGGTCAGCCAAAGAGGTTGGTACCAATCATCAGACGCAATCACATCATCTACCTCCTTTTCTCTATCTATCTATCTATCTATCTATCTATCTATCTATCTATCTATCTATCTACCTCCTTGTGTGTGTACATGAATGAGTGTGCACAGAGTTTAGGGATTTCTGGAATCAGTTTCTTTCCTTCCACTATGTTTCCAGTACCAAACTCAGGTCATTCAGCCTGACATCAAGCACTTTCACCTGGTTATTCATCTCCTTGGTCATCTTGCTTTTTTACAAGGCTACTACTGGAACTTCCAAAGCCACTTACCCAAGGCCTCAAAACAAAATGCAAAACAAGATTCTTAAGATTCATTGAATATTACTATGTCTGTTGATGAGTATTCCTTTACATTGTGTGAAGATGTGTCACTGTGATTGGTTTAATAAAAATGTTGTGGGATATTATAAATGTGTTACATTTGTTTATGCTGTAGAATATTTGTTTAATGATGCAAAGATGTGTTGCATTCTTTTATGTTACATTTGTTTAACTCTGTAAAGCTGTGTTACTTTACAGGTCTAAAACACCTGTTTGGTCTAATAAAGAGTTGCATGGCAAATAGCCAGGCGAGAAAGAGGTATAGGTGGGGCTGTCAGGCAGAGAGAATAAATAGAAGAAAAGAGGGAAAAGCAAGAAAAGGAGGAGAGAAGGAGGCTCAGAGCCAGCCACAAAGCCAGCCACAGAGTAAGAGAGAAAGAAAGGTATATAGAATAGAGAAAGGTAAAGGCCCAGAGGCAAAAGGTAGATAGGATAATTTAAGTTTAAAAAAAAAAAAAAACAGGCAAGAAACAAGCCAAGCTAAAGCTGGGCATTCATAAGTGTAGGCCCATATTTCTATTTGGTATGGCAGCCAGACTCTAAAGCCATAGTGAGTATCTGAGGATGGTCACATAAACTTCCAGACAGGCTGTCACTAACCTAACAAAAGATCAGGATGTTTTGCTCCTTTCTTTGTAATTTGGAGGATGCCTGATAGAGATGTTAATTCAAGCCTACACTACAGCTAGCATACAGAGCAGATAGGTAGATCCGGACCTGACAAAAAGCCATTCACCTGGTTACCTAGGAGACAAAATGCTAATGTATTTCCCCTAAGTTAAGTTTTGGTATAAAGACTTTTTGGAGAATAAACGAGAGGAATTCTTCAGGATGTGAACTCAGGATATCATGAGGGATCTCTGAGAATCTCCCTCCCGATGAAACCATTTGAGTCGTGTCTTTATTCCCATCTCCTCCATGTCAGTCCAGAGAGAAATAGTTTATGTTGGGGTCTGGTAGAGAAATAATTGAGGGTCCGGGCTAGCACCAGACCCTGACAAATAAGTAAGAATAAGTTTCCATGTATTTATTTGGAAGCTGGGTGGACCCCCCCCCTCAAAAGAGCAAAAGGGAGAGAGAGAGAGTGTGCTGAATGTCCAATAGCTAGGCAAGAAGAGATTAGGCAGGATTTCTGGGGACATAGAGAACTCGGAGAGGAAGAAAGGTGGCATTGCGAGTCAGACAGCGAAAACAACAAGTTGAAGTAACAAATCACCCAATGGAATGTAGATTAAAATAAATGAGTCAATTTAAGTTATAAGAGCTAGTGGGACAATCCTAAGCTAAGGCCAAATTTTCATAATTAATAAGAAGTCTCTGTGTCATTATTTAGGGGCTGGCTGGCAGGACAGACTCTGTACATGTGTCACGGTTGCTTTTGTCATTCTCACTTTCAAATGATTTGGAGTCATTTTGAAAAAGCTTCCAAATAAATTTCCCAGTTCCTCACATCCTTCTACATGCACACTCATATAAACACACTTGTCTTTCAGGCCCTACAAGGACATTGTTGTTCTTTTTAAAAGACTTAAAACCAGAAACTATTCTATTTCATCTTTTTTGACATCTTCATTTCTGACATTGACTCTCACCACCTACTATTGTACTGCCCACCAGAAATGCATCTTTTGGCCAAACCATTTGTGTCTACATGCTTAACATGCCTATATATTGCCCCTGAAGTTCTCCTTCCCACATTTAGAACCACTTAGTCTTCAGCTCTCCACTTAGACTAAGTCTCAGCCAGTTCTGGAGAGCACAGCTCCTCTGTCATTGATGGTCCTCTAGAATTTCAGCCAAGAGCAGCTTAATCTTCCAAAAGGCCACTCAATGAGTTCATAGATCCCAATGCGTTCCTATGGCCTGTCACCCAGACTTTTGGTACTTTTCTTGATGTGCTCCTGTACATCATCTTAGAACACCACCCACCAGGCTAAGACTCCCTCACTTTTACTCCCATGTTTGTTTTCCCTTGCCCATCTTGGCCACCTGGACAGACTATCACCAAAGCACTAAGTTCCAGGCACTTGAGTATAATAACATCTAACATCCAGTAATGTTCAGTTATTCCTTTGACAGTGAGAACACAAGCAAACAAAAGAGAAATATCATTAGCAAGAGAGCCAACACCACAGGACCACTTGCAGAGCTGATACTGTACAGAGTGAAATAACAAGAGAACACTGGTCTGTGCAGACTCCTCCCACTGTAACCTCTACACCCTCTCTCTGAAACTCACATTCAAGTGGACAAACTGCCTGTTTTTCAGAGGACCAAGGTTCAATTCTCAGCACCCACACAGCAGCTCACAATCATCTTTAACTCTAGTTCCACGTGATTCAGTGCTTTCATCTGGCCTCTATGGGCATTAGGCATATGCATGGTGCACAGACAAACTTGCCAACAAAACCCCTGTACACATACAGTAAAATAGTTCTTAATAACCAGTGCCTGAGAGTGTCAAAAATAGCCCATGACTAACTTGTATGTTTTTCCTTAACTTTCATTTTGATTTTTCACTTTCATTGTGCTTGCTAAGTGGCAGCTGGTCCATGATACCATGACAACCAGAAAGTCAACAACTGCAGTGTTTCTCAGCCGCTGAATCTGCTCTGGTAAATTTCACGAGCCACTTGAATCCTTGCTGTGTTGTTACAGGGGAGAGGAGAGTCTCAGCTAAAGAAACTGTTTTTAAAAACTCCAAGATTGCATGTGTCCTTGAAGACTTTTAAAGAACCCTTGGCCTGAGTATATCAAGCTTTCAAGCCTTTATTCACAGGCTACCTGGATTTGGTGCCATGATAGATATTCTGCTGGGACTCCGATTTTAAGTTTAAAGTTCTCAGATACAAAATAAGCCAGATTTATAGTTATATTCTCTTGCAAAAATAAAGTACCACCCTCTTCATGAACCGCTAATGTTGGTACCACCTTGGCTCTTTCTCACAACTTGCAAAATCCTCTACAGAAATGCTGAAATGTTTAACACTGTTTAGAGTATTTCTAAAGAACTGCAAAAGTTATCCAGTGAGACTACTATTTTTTTTTCTTCAAAAAGGGGAGTACTTAGCACAACAGATAGATGAAATTTAGTTAGTATCAAATGGCATGCTTTTATAAAATAAAATAAGGGTAAAATAGAGCAGACAATATCTAAATTTATCTGACCTAATTGTTGTGTGTTGTGTTTTAATTACATGTGTGCATATCTGTATTAGTGGGGTCTCTATTACTATATCATCAGAAATCATCATCTTATAAAAATAAAAGGGTTGTGGGTGTGGTGGTGCATACCTTTAATTCCAGCACTTGGGAGGCAGAGTCAAATGGATCTCTGAGTTCAAGGCCAGCCAGTGTCACAGACAATTGACATAGTTTTTGTGTGATTATTTCGGGTCTGGGCAGCCAGGGAATGAATGAGTAGCCTCCGCCTACAAGCCTGGTCTACAGAGTGAGTTCCAGGAGCTACACAGAGAAACTCTGTCTCAAAAAATCAAACACAGGGGCTGGAGAGACATGGCTCAGTAGGTAAGAGCACTGGCAGCTCTTCCTAGAGGACCTAAGTTTAATTCCCAGTACCCACATGGCAGCTCACAACTATCTGTAACTCCTGTTCCAGGGGATCTGACACCTTCACACCAATACACATAAAATAAAGTTAAATAAATTATTTTAAAAAAACAAAATAAATAAATATGAATAGGTAGGTAAGTAGATAACTAGATAAATAGAGAGAGAGAGAGAAGGATAGATGACAGATAGAGAGATGATAGATAGATAGATAGATAGATAGATAGATAGATAGATAGATAGATAGATGAGAGATTGATAAATGATGTTTGGGCCCCCAATTCTGGAGTTTTACTCCATGACCCAGTGATACTATTGCTTTGGACCTGTAACGAGGCAGCCTATCATGGTGGTAGCATGCAGACAGTACAGCAAACCTACCCACTTTAACATAAGCCAGGAAGCAAAGTATAGGAGAGGCCAACATTCTATAATCTCCTTCAACAACATGCCCCCACAGTAATCCAAAGAACTCCCATTAGGTCCTAAGTCCTAAAGGATCCAGCACTTCCCAGTGGCACCCTTGTAGATCAGTGCCTTCAGCATACAGACCTTTGGGGGTCACTAATCCAAACCATAGCTCTCTCTCTCTCTCTCTCTCTCTCTCTCTCTCTCTCTCTCTCTCTTTCTCTTTGTGTGTATGTGTGTGTACGTGCATGTGTGTGTGTGTGTGTGATCATAATGTAAAAATGTAATTCTTACCATGGATCTAGATGGAATTTTATTGTACGGTAGACCTAATGGAGAAGGGCAGAGGAAGAAGTGGAAGGGAGGAGGAGGGGGACACTTAGACACCATCCACAACTAGAACTACAGTTAGTGTGCTGTTTAGGAGGACTGAGTTAACTCCAGGATGTTTGACTCTATGTAGTTCCAGCTCAATTAGATTCAAAAATTAATACAAATGCCATATCTAAGGGATCATATGAAATAATTAGGAGCTCTTTGGAATTCATTTAATGTGAACATTGTAAAAGAGGGGCAGGAAGATTGTAGGGGCCAGAAGGTAGGGATGGGGCAGTGCAACGTCATCACTAGGCAAGAGGAAGTCATTGCATCCTGAACTCTTAAGAACAAAGGATTACTGTAGTAGGTCTGCACAAGAAGAGGCCCATCAACAGTCAGGCAAGGATAGAAGAGGCACTTAAGACTGAGGAGCACTACTCCACAGTACTAAACTATTTTCTACTGATAGATTCAAGGAAATGTAAAGTCCATCTCTTCAGTTCTTTACCCATTGGTGACTCTACTAGGCTCCAGTGAATGATCCCAATCCAATACACAGAAACCTAGTCATCATTATCCTAGCCTATGGACAGGTGGTGGGGTTGGTAGAAGTGCAAGAGAGGTAAGAGAGGGTAGGTAAGAGGGAGTTCCTAGAATGCATTATATGTATATTGGAAATTGTCAAGTAACAAATTTAATAAAAACATGATTATATTTTAATTAGGTTGAGAGAAGTCAAATAATTTATTAGCCGTCACATAGAAAGTAACTAGTGCAGCCAACTTTAGGAACTGAACCCAAGTTCTACTGTTACTCAAAGATTCACACAAGGACTGGAGAGATGGCTCAGTGATTAAGAGAACTGGCTGATCTTCCAAAGGTCCTGGGTTCAATTCTCAGCACCCACATGGTGGTTCATAACCAGCAGTACCAGGTACATACATACAGACAAAACACCCATATACATAAAAATAATGATAATTGTTATTATTATTAATAATAATTTTAAAGGTCAACACATACTTTTTCACACAAACACAGACATCAACACCACTGTCTTCACACACACTGTCACAAACCATTTCAGAAACTCCCAAGAACAGTAAGGGAAAGAAGAGAACTTAGCGGAGAAAGAGCAAGGCCAATGGTGGTACCCTAACCTCCCTCCCCAAGTGCCCTGTGAGATCAAAGTCTATGATTTCACCAGTAGAGATCAGTTCTCATCCCAGCTTGGGATGTCCAAGTCTAGTTTAACACCAAACAGAGTGAGAGCTATGGAGTGGAGAACCAGACCTCTCTTGGCAGCAAGGTAGTATAGCTTCAGCTGGGGCCTTCTCAGTCACCCAGGAATCCTCACTCCATTTTAAAGTAGCACAGAAAGCAACCTTCAATTTGTCAGGGTTTCAGTGAACACCAAACAGCTCCTGAGACAATGTACAAAAGAGAGCATACCAAGGAGCTTCTCTAATACTAAAAAGTAGTATTGTTATGTTCCAGCCACTTTTGAACTAGAAAGGCCATGAAATTTTAATGGAAAAGGCTTTTTAATTCATACAAAACTTCCTAATTGGAAAAGGAGCCTTCTGTCTTCCCACAGAAGCACACAGGAAGCAGACCATGGTTGTTATCTTAGGAAGCAAACAACCCATTACAATACTGTCTTAAGGATTCTTTTTCGGCCAAACACTTGCCATACATTTCTTGCAGACCTCAACACCCAGCCCCCTTCACTCCTCACCTCTGGCTTATCTTGACAAGAAGGCGTTCCCTATAGAAAGTGCATGGAATAGGAAAGTGGAAAAAGTCACAAAGTTTTTACTCAAACTTTCTGCCAGCTCTGGGAATTTACCTGGCTTTGAAATGTGTATAAATGGGAGTGGCTGTTGTACTATTTATCAAAGATTTGAGAGACTTTTAAACTCAATTACACATAGTGGATCATGGGACCGTTGTTAATACTATAACAATACTGACAAAATAATAAAATAGATTTTAAAAAATACTCTTGAAAAGAAAAACAAAGAATAAGTGTTTGATGTTGATTTTCAGACCACAAAATGAAATGTGTAGCAAGCTTTTCTCAGCCCCTCTTACTATGATTTTAAACCAGCAGCTCAGTCTCCAAGGATGATGCCCTCAACTGAGGCTACTGAAGAGAAGGATAACTGTTAGATATCAACCCTGAACAAATGGCTAAGGTACACATTTAACATGCCAAAGTAGGCACTCGCCTCCACATTCTCCCACATCCCTCAGTCCTACCTGTTGTACCATATGGCAGACATATCCCACGCCTTCCTCTGAACTTCTCCAGCCCAGTGACTGGGATGCCCTTGCCTCAGCTACCCTTCTCTATATAATTCAGCCATTTTGGCTACACAGGTCTTTTTTTGTCCTCCTGACCTCTTGGTCTTTTGGTCTCCTGGTTCTCCCTTCTCCCATACCCGATCTCCTCACAGGACCCAGATCAGGGTCACTGTGAGACAAAATCAGGAAAAATATACCTTGCAGGTTAAGAGTTCTGTTTGCAGTTAAGAATAAGTTACTGTTTGTCCTGTGTTTGTTTGATCTATCTGCTATGCCAGGATGTATGCTTGTCCTTGATTGGCTGTAAATGAGAGATACACAGGCAGAAAATACGTAAGGGCATATGTTTGCCTGATTGGACCTGATGACCCTGTGGTTTTGCCCTTTTTAAGCCTTCGCAAAACACGATTTACAGCCTTTTTCTGGGAGCCCAGCTGTATTGGTGACAAGAGATGTCCAACTGGGGTTCTATCTCCCCCATTTTTAGGTTATTTCATTTAGATCAGTTTCATATGTGTATAATATTTTAGGAAGCTTCTATAGAATTAGGTTTTCATACTACCCCTTAATTTTAGCCATCCCTCCCCATATTCACTCCCTGGTCTCCTTCCCTTCCCCCTATATTTGACCCTACCATTCTAGCACACACCCCTATCCACCCATCCATAACTTTACCTGCTTCCCTTTCCTAGGGAGCTCTATCTATCTTACTCAAGTCCCTTATTCTATATCTAATCTCTGTGGTTAATCTTCACTTATAAGTGAGTACATACCATATTTGTCTTTCTGGATCTGGGTTACCTCCATCAGGATGACTCTTTTTAGCTCCATTCATTTACCTTCAAATTTCATAATTTTATTTTTTAACAACTGAATAATACTCCTTATGTAAATGTAATGTGTTTTCTTTATCATTTCATCTGTTGAAGGACATCTAGGCTGTTTCCAATTTCTGGCTATTGTGAATAGGGCAGCAATGAACATAGCTGAGCAAGTAAGTGCCTCTTTGGTAGGAGGAAGCATCCTTTGGGTATATACCCAAGAGTGGTATAGGTTGATCTTGGGGTAGATTGATTCTCATCTTCCTGAAGATTCACCACACTGATTTCTGTAGTGGTTGTATAAGTTTACACTCCTACCAACAATGAATGAGTGTTCCCCTTGCCAGCATGGGCTGTCAGTTGTTTTATTGACCTTAGCCATTCTGAGGGTTGTAAAATGAGATCTCAAAGTAGTTTTGATTTGCATTTCCCTGGTGACCAGGAATCTTGAACAGTTAAGTGTTCAGTCATTTGAGTTTCTTCTCTTAAGAATTCTGTTTAGATCTGTACCCCAGTTTTAATTTTCTTATTTTTTCTTGATGTCTTGTTTTTGAATTCTTTATATATTTTGGATATGAGGCCTCAATTGGATGTGTAGTAGGTAAAAATATTTACCCATTGCCAGATGGTGGAGGTGCATGCCTTTAATCCCAGCTATTGGGAGGCTAAGCCAGTCAGATTTCTGTTTGAAGACAGACTGGTCTACAGAGTGGGTTCCAGGACAGCCAGGGCTACACAGTGAAACCCTGTCTCAGAATAAATAAATAAATAAAAGTTTACCCATTCTGTGGGGTGCCTCTTTGTCCAAATGACAATATTCTTTGCTTTACAAAAGATTTTCAGTATCATGTGGTCTCATGAATTAATTGTTGATCTTAGTGCCATTGCTAATGGTGTTCTGTTCAGAACACTATCTCCTATGCCAATGAGTTTAAGATTATCCCCCACTTTCTCTTCTACCAGAAGAGAAATCTTTCTCTTATTGTACCTCATTTTATGTTGAGGTTTTGATCCACTTGGAGTTGAGTTTTATGAAGAGGGATAAGTATGGAACTATTTGTATTCTTCTACATACAGCCATCCACTCTGACGAGCATCATATGCTGAAGATGCTTTCTTTTGTCCTGTGTGTATGTCTAGCTTCTTTCTCAAAAATCAGGTGTTCATGGGTGTGCGGATTTATGTCTGCATCTTCAGTTTGATTCTATTGATCAACATGTATGTATTTATGCCAATATCATGCTGTTTTTATTACTATAGATGTGTAGTACAACTTGAAATTGGAGATGGTGATACCTTCAGCAGTTATTTTATCATCCAGGATTGTTTAACTATCCTAGGTATTTTGAGTTTCCATAAGAAGTTGAAATTGTCCTTTCAATATCTATGAAAAATTGTGTTGGAATATTAATGGGGGTTGCATTGAAGTGTAGATTGCTTTTGGTAAGATAGACATTTTTACTACATTAATCCTACCAATCCATGAGCATAGAAAAGCATTCCATCTTTTGATATCTTCTTCAATTTCTTTCTTCAATGTATTGAAGTTTTTAACTTACAAGTTTGTTTGTTTTTTTTTTTTACTTCCTTGGTTATAGTTACCCAAGTTTGTAGTATTTGAGGTTATTGTGAAAGATGTTGTTTCCTTGATTTCTTTCTCAGTCTAATTTGTCATTTGTATATGGGACGTCTACCAATTTTTGTGAGTTAATTTTGTATCCAGCTACTTTCCTGAAAGTGTTTATTATTGGAGTTTCCTGGTGGAATTTTTAGAGACACTTATCTTGTTATCATATCATCTGTAAATAAAGATACTTTGACTTCTTACTTTCCAGTTTGTATCCCCTTGGTCTCCTCAGTTGTCTTATTGCTCTACCTCAAACTTCAAGTACTATATTGAATAGAAATGGAGAGTGGACCACTTTGACTTATTTCTGACTTTAATGGAATTGCTTTGAGTTTCTTTTCATATAATTTGATGGTCGCTATGGGTTTACTCTAAACTGCTTTTGTTATGTTCTGATATCTCCCTAACATCCCTAATCTCTCCAGGATTTTATCATGTAAGGCTGTTGGATTTTGTCAAAGTCCTTTTCTGCATCTAAGAAGATGATCATGTGGGGTTTTTTCTTTCAGTTTTTTCATATGGTGAATTGCGTTTACTGATTTTGATATATTGATCCATCCCTGTATCACTGGGATGAAGCCTATTTGATAAGGGCAAATGATCTATGTGTTCTTGGATTCCATTTGCAAGTATTTTATTGAATATTTTTGCATTTGTATTGATAAGGGAAATTGGTCTATAATTCTCTATCTTTGTTGGCCTTTATATGGTTTGGTTATCATGGTAACTGTGGCCTCATAAAATTAATTAGGAAATATCCTTCTATTTCTATTTTGTGGCATAATTTGAGTAGTATTGGCCTTAATTCTTCTTTGAAAGTCTGGTAATATTCTGAACTAAAATTATATGATCCAGAACTTTCTGTTGCTTCTGGGAGACTTTAAAGGGCTGGTTCTCTTTCACTAGGGGTTATAGGTCTGTTTAAATTGGTCATCTAATCTTGATTTAACTTTATAAGTGGTATATATTGAGAAAAATATCCATTTATTTTAGATTTTTAAATTTGGTGTAGTACAGATTTTTAAAGTATGTATTTATGATTCTCTAGATTTCCTTGGTGTCTGTTATTATGCACCCCTGCCCCACTTTCATCTCTAATTTTGTTACTTTGGATATTCTCTCCCTATCTTTTAGTAAATCTGGATAAGAGTTTGTCAATCTTACTGAGTCTTTTAAAAAAAAAAAAAACCAACTCTTTATTTCATTGATTTTTTTTTGTTTGTTTGTTGCTTCTATTTTAGTGATTTTAGCCCTGGGTTTGATTATTTTCTGCCATCTATTACTTTTGGCTGTGATTTCTTATTTTTGTTCTTAAGCTTTCAGGTGTTCTGTTAAGTTGCTATTGTAAGGTCTCTCCAACTTTTTTATGTTCATAGTACTTAGTGTTATAAACTTGCATCTTAAGAACCACCCTTACTATGTCCCATAAGTTTAGCTACTTTGTTTGTTAATTTTTATTCAATTCTAAAAAGTCTTTATTTCTTAATTTCTGTCTTGACCCATTTTCCATACAGTAGAGAGCTGTTCAGTTTCCATGAGTTTGCAAACTTTTTGTTTCTGTTGTTGTTGATACCCAGCTAGAATGCAAAGTTAGTATTTCAATTTTTTTGTTAATGTTGGTACTTTCTTTGTGTACAAGTATGTTGTCAATTTTGAAGAAAGTTCCATAAGTACAGAGAAGGTATCTTCTTTTATGTTTGGGTGAAATGGTCTGTAAATGTGTTAGGCACATTAGGTTTATAAAATGTCTGTTAGGTCCAGAATTTCTGTTTAGTTTTTGTCTGTCTATTGACAATGGTGGAGTATTTGTCAGAACCCACAGAAGTGAATTCATTCCACCTTAACCAAAGGTTAGAGAATTCAGGCCTATTCTTGCTCCTTCAAGTTTATGACAGGAGATTTCACCCAGGGTATAGCTACCTACACGATACTTGGCCTAAGGTGTGGTCGCTGCATGTCCTGCCTAAACAACAGAATACTTAACTCAAGATATAGATACTTGATGTTTCATGCATTGAAGAGGTAATTACTTTGTTTGTTCATTTGTATCACACAATAAAGCAGCCTTGCCTCTCTCCCCACCCCCGCCACACTTTTTGAATTGGGATATATAAAGCATATGGAAAATAAATGTGGGTTAATTCAGTATTCATTGGGCTCCCCTCCCAACTATATTCTGTGTCTCTTTTTCTTTTGTATCTCTGTTTCTTCTACCTAACATTTCTAATCCACACGCCCCTTCCCTGGAATCTACAAACCCATTGAGGCTGGACCCTGTCAAGTATTGAAGTTTCCCAACTTCAGTGTATGAGGACCAATATGTAATTTAAGCTGTAGTAGTATTTCTTTTATGAACTTGGGTGCCCTTGAATTTGGTCCCTAAATATTAAAAACTACAATGTCCTCATGGTGGATTTTCTTTTGATGAGTATGTCATATCCTTCCTTGATTAGTCAGATATTAAAATGGCTATGCCGACTTGCCTTTTAGGTCCATTTGCTTGGAATATCTTTTCCCATCCTTTACCCTGTGGTGATGTTTACCCTTGATGTTAAGGTGTGTTGTTCAGATTCATCAGAAGGATGGATCCTGTTTTTGCATCCATTCTGTTAGTCTATATCTTTTATTGGAGAATTGAGACCACTGACGTTGAAAGATATCAATGAGCAATGCCTGCTGATTCCTGTCATTTTGTTGTTGTGGTGGGGGCGGTAGTGGTGGTTTGCGTTTCCCCTCTTTTGATTTGCTGATCTTGGATTTTTTATTCCTTGTGTTTCCTTTGGCGTGATCAACCTCGTTAGGTTGGAGTTTTCCTTCTAGTGACTTCTATAAGGGTGGATTTATAGATAGATACTGCTTAAATTTGGTTTTATGTCTTATTTTATGTCTTATTTTCTCCATTCATTGTAATTGAAAGTTTTCTGAATATAGTAGTCTGGACTGGCATCTCTGATCTCTTAAACTCTATAGAGCATCTTTCTAGTCTCTTCTGGCTTTTAGAGACTCCATAAGAAGTCAGACGTTATTCTACTATGTCTGTCTTTATGCGTTACATGGTCTGTTTTCCTTTCAGCTTTTAATATTCTTTCTTTTAATGTACATTTAGTATTATTATTATGTGCCATGGGAAATTCCTTTTCCTGTCAATTCATTTGGTATTCTATATACATCTTGTACCTTGATAGGCATCTTTTTCTTTCAATAAGAAAATTTTCTTTTATGATTTTTGTTGGAAATATTTTCTATGCCATTAACCTAGGTTTCTTCTCCTTTCTCTATTTCCATTATTCTTAGAATTGGTCTTTGCACAGTGTCCCAGATTTCCTGGATTCTTTGTTCCAGGAGTTTTTTTAGATTCAACTTCTCCTTGATCAAGGTATCCATTTCTTCTATCATGTCTTCAATGCTTGGGAATTCTCTCTTCCATCTCTTGTACTTTGTTGGTAAGACTTGCTTTTGAGGTTTTTTTTTGAGTTCCAAAATATTTAATTTACAGATTTCTTTCAGTTTGGATTTTCTTTATTGATTTTATTTTCACTTTCAGGTCTTGAACTCCTTTATTCATTTCCTTTCACTGTTTGTTAATGTGTTTTCTTAGATTTCCTTAAGGCAATTTATTAATTTCCTCTTTAAGGACCTCTATTATATTCATAGAGGTCTTTTTCTTGTGCTTCGGCTATGTTGCAATACTCAGGGGCTACTGTGGTATGGTTGCTGGGCTCTAGTGGAGACATATTATCCTGACTGTTATTACATTTTTGCACTAGTGTCTAGGCATCTAGGTTTGAAATAATTGTAATTCTAGGTGCTAATATCTGGTACTGTCTTTGTTGGGTGGGTGTTTTGTCTTTTGGTTTCTGTTGCCCTCTCTGGCTCTTAGGAGAATGTGGTGGCTCTGTGTTTCCTGGTAGGAAATTCTTCTGGGATCCTTCTAGGTGTGGCCACTGGGAGTTCAAAGAAAATTGTATTTCTAGGTATTGGGCGCTGACACTTAGGAATGGAATGGGAATGCGCTAGGAAGAGGTAGTTAGGAAATACACAGGAGAGAGGAAAAAATGGATGTTCTGCCAGGATCTTCTCAATCCCTAGGGATTTGGGGCAGAGTGAGGAAAGGCCACAACAGATAGTATCCTAGAGATCTGGGATGATATTGGGGCTTTGGATATGAGGAAGAAGAGAGGGATTGAAGATCTGAAGCCAGCCTGACTATCTGCTTTACTGGCCTACTTGTTTCTCTGGCAGGGTTTGCTGATGGGTTTGCAGGGGATGTCTGCTGAAGTTGGGGGCTGGGATAAAACAGTAAATGAGGGAAAGGAAGTTCCAAGGGGAAAATCTGTGGGATCCTCTGGGGATGGGGCCAGGAGGGGAGGGGAGGCTACAGCAGGTGGTCTGCTGCAGTTGGTTGTTTTACTCTTTTGACTCTTTGTTCTTTGTTCTTTTGTTCTTTGGGGGGGCCTGCCACCCAACTCCAAATAAATCATAAAGAGGCTTATACACAAGTAGAAGCTGTCTACCTAATTGGACACCAGTGCTGGAGGATGTATAAAGTTCAGTTTATATGACTCGACTTAGTAGAATCTACCAGGAAACAGTCCTCAAAAACCAATTCTATCTTGTAAGAAATCATTTGTAAGAAGTCATCACTGTAATACAACTGTACTGCTGTGGACTTGTTGCTGCTGCCTATTGTGCAATATCCATTTCCCAGGGGTCAAGGGATGAGAAGACATGGAGGCAAAAACACAGACTTTGAGAGATTTCAATGTAAAGGCTCTATTGAAAAAGGGTCCAAAGTTTTTATGGATTTAGGGAAATTAAGTTGCCGCAGGAATGTTTTTGGTTGGTCCTTTTGAAACTGGCAGTCACTGCTAGTGTGTTATTATTGGCTAGGAGTGCACTCCATTAGTTGCCCTGCTTTTGGTCTGCTGACAGGTTGTTTTAGCCAATTTTGCTTATTCATTGTGAGTTTGCATGCACTTGCTTGTGCTTGCACTATTGCCCTGCTTCACTGTACATCTTCCAATGGCACATAAAACCTAATGCTCACAGTAATACTATCACAAAAATTTTCTCAGAACTAAGTCCACTACTCAACTCCATCTTTGGATGAGAAAGGATTATTGATTCTTCCCCCAAAGTCAAGGATAGGTAAGAGCCATATGCATTGTGAAGCCTGTGTATGATTTAGCAAGATCATTTGTGCCTCTCAAGGGAATAAGGCTATTGCTATGGGGATCCCTATCAGTTAATATACATAAACACGGGCAATGGTTATAGAGCACTTTTTCCATCTTTCATTTTTAAGAAATATCCTAAGACAGGACTAGCCAGACAGAAATCATGTGAAGGCTTTCATACAAAATGAAATTTTTTTTAAAAATTATCAAATTACTTTAGAGAAATTAATTATTTGATTCAATTACTTACAGTGTTGTAGTCTAATTACAAAGCAAACATGGCTTGTTCCAGCATCTGTAGGGATACAGGCCTTTCTTATCAGAGTATCATCCTGCATTTGGAAAATCTGCCTGAAAGGCCAGAAGAATTCTCAATGTCCTTCAGATACAATCTTTATCTTTAAGAACCATTAACTCTGATCTCCCAGAGAAAGGTGACTTTGATATTAGACAAATATGCTATTGATCCAGCCAGCCATGTGCTGCTGCCTTTCCTATGAAAGAGTCTGTCAACACCTAACTTTCCAAATATGTCTTTGCCAGAGCACTTATTCTTCGCGTCACACTCACTTATGGGAAGCAGACATCCTCCACTGCCAGACTCCAAAGATCAAGCAGATTAAGCCCACTCTCAAGTCTCCATCACCCCTTCAGTGGATTGGAAACAAAAGGGACACAAGTGCTTTGGGTAGGAAATAGAAGATGTTAAACTAAAACAAACTAACTTTGCAACCGAAAATGCTTCTGGTGAGACAATGTCAATAAAACAGAAAGCCTGATTAATTAAAAAAAATAAAAATTATATATATGTAATCAACAGGCACACAAAAATTGGTGCAGCTGCCACAGTTCATGGTCATATCCAAAAGAGGAATACGTGGTCTCCTTTTCTTCCTCCTGGTGGATGCCTTCAGGCGACTTCCCGGTTCCCCCTCAGGGCCACCCGAGAGCGCAGAATTCCCATTAAACCTGGATATTTCTTAATTTGGCTTGTTTTGATTTGGCTTGATTGGGAATTTTGCGTCGGCAGGGAGCTCATGTTAGGAAATATTCCTAACATCAAGTATACCTACTGCTGATTTGATAATTCTTAGGATAAGACCTAAAACTGAAATTACGTTTTCTTCAGTATTCTTTTTTTTTAATATTGCAGTTAAATAAATAAGTTTTATTTAAATGGGGTGAATTACATAGACATGTTTAACTACTCTTTCTGTCACTGAATGTATGTATTGAGAGCTATCATTGGCCACCCTATTAACATATATATAATTTTTATTTTTTTTAATTAATTTATTTTTTATTGCTTTATAAATAATACCATTCAAAGTTTCCACTTCCTCCCCTCCTCCATTTCCCTCCCACTCCCCCACTCACCCTCCCCTCTTCTCATCCAGTCCTAACAGGCTTCGGTGAGCTCCCACTAGATCAGGCACACTGACTCAGTGGGTGGACCAACCCCTTGGGGCCCTGACTTCCTTGCTCATATTGTCCCTCCTTCTGCTCTTCAACTGGACCTTGGGAGCTCAATCCAGTGCTCTGATGTGGGTCTCTGTCTCTATCTGCTTCTGTCGCCAAACAAAGGTTCTATAGTTAAATTCAGTCTGACTACGGGACGAGGCCAGTACAGGCACCCTCTCCTCCACTGCCCAGGGTCCTACCTGGGGACATCCCCATGGATACCTGGAAACCCCTCTAGAGCCAAGCCTCTTGCCAACCCCAAAATGGCTCCCTTAATTAAGACATCTTCCTCCCTGCTCACATATCCACCCTTCCTCCATCTCAACCATCCCATTCCGCCAAGCTCTCCCCCACACCCCCTTCTCCCTTCTCTCTCCCCCCTCCTCTTCCCCGCACCCCAACCACACGGCCATGCTCCCATTGTCTGCTTCCAATTTCCAAGAGGATATACATATGTTTTTCTTTGGGTTCACCTTATTACTTATCTTTTCTAGGATCGTGAACTATAGTCTCAATATCCTTTGTTTGTGGCTAGAATCCACTAATGAGTTAGTATATAACATATTCATATTTTTGGGTCTGGGTTATCTCACTCAGGATAGTGTTTTCTATTTCCATCTATTTGATGCAAAATTCAAGATGCCATTGTTTTATTAACGCTGAGTAGTACTCTAAAGTGTATATGTGCCACACTTGCTTTATCCATTCTTCCATTGAGGGGCACCTAGGTTGTTTCCAGGTTCTGGCTATTACAAAACATGCTGGTATGAACATAATTGAACAAATACTTTTGTAGTATGATTGGGCATCTCTTGGATTGCTGGATCCTAAGGTAGGTTGACTCCCAATTTTCTGAGAAATTGCCACATTGATTTCCAAAGTGGTTGAACAAGTTTGCATTCCCAACAGCAATGGATAAGTGTTCCCCTTACTCCACATCCTCTCTAGCATAGGTTATCATTGGTGATTTTTATTTTAGCCATTCTGACAGGTGTAAGATGTTATCTCAAAGTTGTTTTGATTTGCATTTCCCTGATTGCTAAGGAAGTTGAACATGACCTTAAGTATCTTTTGGCCATTTAAAATTCTTCTGTTGAGAATTCTCTGTTCAGTTCAGTACCCCGTTTTTTAATTGGGTTATTTAGAATTTTAATGTCTAGTGTCTTGAGTTCTATATATATTTTGGAGATCAGAACTTTGTCTGATGTGGGGTTGATGAAGATCTTCTCACATTCAGTAGGTTGCCTTTTTGTCTAAATGATTGTGTCCTTTGCTTTACAGAAGCTTCTCAGGTTCCAGTGGTCCCATTTATTCATTGTTGCTCTTATTGTCTGTGCTACTGGGTTTATACATAGGAAGTGGTCTCCTGTGCCCATGTATTGAAGGCTACTTCCCACTTTCTCTTCTACCAGGTTCAGTGTGGTCAGATTTATATTGAGGTCTTTAATCCATTTGGACTTGAGTTTTGAGCATGGTGATAGATATGGATCTATTTTCATTCTTCTACATGTTGACAACCAGTTATGCCAGCACCATTTGTTGAAGATGCTTTCTTTCTTCCATTTTATAATTTGAGCTTCTTTGTCAAATATGAGGTGTTCATAGGTTTGTGGATTAATATCCAGGTCTTCGATTTGATTCCATTGGTCAACGTCTCTGTTTTTATGTCAATACTAAGCTGTTTTCATTACTGTAGCTCTGGAATAGAGTTTGATGTCAGGGATGGTAATGCCTCCAGAAGTTCCTTTATTGTATAGGATTGTTTTGACTATCCCGGGTTTTTTGTTTTTCCATATAAAGTTGATTATTGTTCTCTCAAGGTCTGTGAAGAATTTTGTTGGGATTTTGATGGGATTTGCATTGAATCTATAGATTGCCTTTGGTAGACTTACCACTTTTACTCTATTGATCCTACCAATCCAAGAGCATGGATGATCCTTCCATTTTCTGGTATCCTCTTCAATTTCTTTCTTAAAGCCTTAAAGTTCTTGTCAGATAGATCTTTTACTTCCTTGGTGAGTGTTACCCCAGGATGCTTTATGCTATTTGTGGCTATCAGGAAAGGTGATTCTCTGATTTCCCTCTCTGCTTCTTTATCCTTTGTGTATAGGAGGGCTACAGATTTTTTTGAGTTGATCTTGTATCCTGCCACATCCCTGAAAGTATTTATCAGCTGTAGGAGTTCTTTGGTGGAGTTTTGGGGTCACTTATTTATACTATCATATCATCTGCAAATAACGAGAGTTTGAATTCTTCCTTTCCGATTCGAATCCCCTTGATCTCCTAATGTTGTCTTATCGCTATTGCTAGAACTTCAAGCACTATATTGAAGAGATATGGAGAGAGTAGACAGCCTTGTCTTGTTCCTGATTTTAGTGGAATCACTTTGAGTTTCTCTCCATTTAATTTGATGTTAGGTGTTGGCTTGCTGTATGTTGCTTTTATTATATTTAGATATGATTCTTGTATCCCTAATCTCTCTGAGACCTTTATCATAAAGCATTTTGTCAAATGCTTTTTCAGCATCTATTGAAATGATCATTTTTTTTCTTTCAGTTTATTTATATGATGGATTACATTGATAGATTTTCATATGTTGAACCAGCCTTGCATCTCTGGGATGTAGCCTACTTGATCATAATGAATGATTTTTTTGATGTGTTCTAGGATTCAGTTTGCCAGTGTTTTATTGAGAATTTTTGCATTGATGTTCATGAGCAAGATTGATCTATAATTTTCTTTCTTGGTTGAGTCTTTGTGTGGTTTTGGTATCAGGGTAACCATAGCTTCATAAAAAGAGTTTGGCAATGTCTCTTCTGTTTCTATTATGTGAAACACCTTAAGGAGTATAGGTATTAGCTCTTCCTAGAAGTTCTGGCAGAATTCTGCACTAAAACCATCTGGTCCTGGGGTTTTTTTGGTTGGGAGGTTTTTGATGACAGCTTCTATTGCCTCACAACTTATAGGTATATTTAAATTGTTCATCTGGTCTTGATTTAATTTTGGCATATGGTATTTATCTAAAAACTGTCCATTTCTTTTACATTTTCCAATTTTGTGGCATACAGGCTTTTGTAGTAAGTCCTAATGATTCTCTGAATTTCTTCAGTGTCTGTTGTTATGTCCCCCTTTTCATTTCTGATCTTGTTAATTTGCGTGTTCTCTCTCTACCTTTGGTTAGTTTGGATAGGGGTTTGTCAATCTTGTTGATTTTCTCAAAGAACCAGCTCTTTTTTCATTGATTCTTTGGATTGTTTTTCATGTTTCTATTTTGTTGATTTCAGTCCTCAGTTTGATTATTTCCAGTCTTCTACTCCTCCTGGTTGAGTCTGCTTCTCTTTTTTCTAGAGCTTTCAGCTGTGCTGTTAAGTCTCTAATGTGAGCTTATTCCATTTTCTTTATGTGTGCACTTACTGCTATGAACTTTCATCTTAGCACTGCTTTCATAGTGCCCCATAAGTTTAGGTATGGTGTGTCTTTATTTTCGTTGAATTCAAGGAAGACTTTAACTTCTTTCTTTATTTCTTCCTTATTCAGGAGTGATTCAGTAGTTGACTGTTCACTTTCCATGAGTTTGTAGGCTTTATGGGGGTGAAATTGTTAAATTCTATCTTTACTGCATGGTGATCTGATAAGACACGGGTGGTTACTCCAATTTTTTTGTATCTGTGGATGTTTGCTTTGTTGCCGAGTATGTGATCAATTTTCAACAAGGTTCCATGAGATGCTGAGAAGAAGGTATATTCTTTTCTGTTTGGGTGGAATGTTCTATAGATGTCTGTTAAGTCCATTTGATTTATTACACCTGTTAGTTCTTTTATTTCTCTGTTAAGTTTCTGTCTGGTTGACCTGTCCATTTGGAAGAGAGGAATATTGAAATCTCCTACTATTAGGGTTTGGAGTTTGATGTGTGATTTGAGTTTTGGTAATCTTTCTTTTACATATGTGGGTGTTTTTATATTAGGGGCATAGATATTCAGGATTGAGACTTCATCTTCATGAATTGTTCCTGTTATGAGTATAAAGTGTCCTTCTCCATCTCTTCTGATTGATTTTAGTTTTACATCAATTTTGTTAGATATTAGGATAGCCACACCTGTTTGTTTCTTAGGTCCATCTGATTAGAAAATCTTTTCCCAATCCTTTACTCTAAGGTAGTGTCTGTCTTTGTGGTTGAGGTGTGTTTCTTGTAAACAGCAGAATGTTGGATCCTGTTCTTCAGTATTCTTCACATAATTTTTTAAAGCTGGCTCTGAGCATTACAACTTTTGCCCCTTTGCGTTTACTAAGTGCTCTGCATATCTTACTAGCTTATCTTTACAACTCTATCGCTGTCCCTGTGTTATGAGTAGGAAATTAAAGCTCAGGAGTATAGTTAGACTAGCTAACATGCCCAAAGTAGTTCCCAGAAGGAATGGAGCATTCTGAATGCTCTTTCCTCGGAACAGTTCATAGCTACTGTAAATGTATACAGTTGGCTCTCAGTGACCATAGATTCCATATATGTGAATTCAGTCAGTTGCAGATTTAAAAAAGTCTTTAACAAGTGAGTCAGTGCTGGGCATACATGTTTTCAGTAGCCTCTAAGCAATATAGAATACTAGTTATTTGCAAAGCCTTTACAATGTGCTAGGTAGGAGCAAGCATCTATAAGCTATGTGACTCACATGGGAGCATATGCATAGGTATATGAAATGCTATGCTATCTTATATAAGGAACTCAAGACTTCACAGAGATACAGGGACATCTGTACATATTTAATTGTTGTTTTTTCAAGAGTTGTCCCCACAATCTCAGTTGCTATCTCGGTAGCCTCTTATTCCCTTACCCAATTTACCCAGTACAAAATATGCCCTCCACAGTTTGAGTCAAACACAAGGAGCCTGCCTAAAGGAGTCATTGGCAAAGCTGCGATTTAGATGTGGAAAAATAGGGTTTGGGATTAAAAATCAGGACCCATCAATTGGAAAATAAGCAGAGCATATGAACATTAGATATAGAATATCTGCTCATGTGCATTTTGATTAGCTCCACACATTTATATGATCAGTATTACCAGCAAAATCCCTGCAGGGGCAGCTGGGTGGTGGTGGTGCACACCTTTAATCCCAGCACTCAGGAGGTAGAAGCAGGAGGATCTCTGAGTTTGAGGCCAAACTGGGCTACAGAATGAATTCTAGGACAGCCAAGCTACACAGATAAACCTTGGCTTAGAAAAGTAAAAAAAAAAAAGAATCCCTGCTGAGGCAAGTCTGTGCTCACAGTATAATCTCAATAAGTACCCAGAAACTGAGTTCTCTGTGCAATTACATGCTTAAAGTAACCTGAAGATTATACTAAAGACCAAATAACATGTATATAAGAAACAAAATCATTATCCATTTACTTAAAGATGAATAGGGTAGCTGGTGTCTAGCAATCACATAATCACAGTCTTCATTGTCAAACTAGATAAGTGCTTTGTATGTATCAATTTGTTTATTTCCAATTATACCCTTTCAATATCAAGATCTCCATTGCTGTTCCACACATGAGGAAACATATTCAGAAGGCCAACATAACCTGACCAATAGTACACGGCTGACTAAGTGGCTCTTGAATAAAACATACAAATAAAGTACAAAACTATTTTTTCTTTTGTTTTTTGTTTTTTTAAGACAGTGTCTCACTACCTTAACTACAGCTGTCCTGGAACTTATTGTGTAGACCTCACTGACCTTGAACTCAGAGAGATCCTCCTGCTTCTGCCTCCTGGTATGAGCCACTATGCCTGACTAAAACTAATTTTTTTTTTAAAAGAAAAGAACATGTTAAGCTCCAAAGGCTTCCCTATTACTCTGTTATGGTAAAATTATATTTCATTATTCTGGTAGAGGGCATGTGTCTAGCCTTTTAGACTTAAAGAAAATCACAACCACCAACATGTAGTCAAGACAATCAAATTATGCATTTAGATCCCAATAATAGTTGGTCCTTTCCTCTGTCCTGGAAGAGGTAGAGTCACTGGTGTGTCCTTTTACATAAAATCATTTATTCAATTCTTACAATGTTACAAAATTTTCTAAGTGAGGAAACTGAGGCACAGAGAACTATATAACTTACCCAAAGTCATCCTGAGGATATGGAAGAGAAGAAATTCTAATTCTAGAGTCTACACTTTTATTCTTATATTTAACAATAATTAAAGACCCTGGGCTGGAGAGATGACTCAGCCATTTAAGGAGGGCTCACAATCAAAAATCAGTAAGGTCCTTGGCCTGTGATTCCCACCCAGAAGCAAAGACGTGTATTTTGAGATCTGTATTTTGTTTACAGCCATCTTAAGTTTACAAGTTAAGTAAAATATTTACCTCTGTCATCTCTGCAGGACTAGTTCTGGACCTAGGAAATTAACCTGGTATCTTATCTCCTAGTGAGACAACAGGCTCCAGGCTTTAGAAGCAATTAGCATTTCCTTTGTTAGTTAATATCTCTTTCTCTCAGCCAGAGACCTTCCAAACCTGAATTCCAGCAGACCGGACTTTCCTGACATCCTACCCTCCCCCCGCCCGTTAGCTATATAACAACTTATGAGGAATAATAAAGTGGCAGCTTGATCAGAAAACCTGTCTTACTGTCATTTCTAGTGTCTCTTGTCTCCTCCATTCCTCTTCCTCCTCCAGGTTTATCAGGGACCCTCTGTTCGTGTCCCGCTGGATGGAATACTTGCCCTTTCCACACCATAAGAGTCCAACATTTCCATCTGCTAAGGAACAACTTAAAGTTCAAATCCACAGTGCAGTTGTCATATTTATGGATAGCAGCAAATTGTCCCTTTTGTTCTTTGATGCCTCTACACAGAGATAGAGAGGGAAAGGAGGCAAACTGGTGAGTACATGCATCACACTCCCTAAGTTCCAGGCCCTGCCTACATTATGCACTTCAAATGCCTATCACTGTTCTCACAATTTGGCTCCACTGTATTGGCATCATCCACATGCTCAGAAGGAAAGTTGAGGCTTAGAGAACATGGCCGTGTAGCCAGGCTTATACAGCAAGTGAGAAGGGAGCCATGCTTCAGTTCACCGCTTTCTGCTAAGATTTGTAATGTCCTTTTCATTTAATATTGTTGCAAATTACTGCCTTTTAGAGCTTATTTATTAAAAAACAAACCAGAAAATTTCATCACTGAGTCTTTATATACAAAACATAGTTTGGAAAAGCTGGAAAATGTCTTTCCTAGAGTCTGAAGTCCTCTGCAAGGCTGAGCATTTGCAGTGCTTGCTCTCTGGAAGTCTTTTCCTAGTGAAGGTAGGCCAGTCACTGGCCTAACTCATGCCATTTTGTTCCTCTCTGGCTCTGTTTTACCTTTTATTTATTTTCCTTTTGATTCACTCCCTTCTGCCATTACCTAGGATTCTAGAAATGTCAAATCTGATCAGTAAACATCTTTATAACAAAGGCCTCAAACTACCCCAGCAAGTAAGAAACTCATAGACCAGGTCACCTCATGATGGCATCACTCCACCACAAAAGGGAGTAATTATCCTATGATAGAAACCCAGGATGGCCCCTAAGGAGATCTCTCAATGAGCTCAATGGGGATAATGCTGTCCCCTCAAGCAATGATGACTTCCAGTCCTAAGATAATGATCAACCAGACCTCAAAGCTTGGCCAGGATTACCTGCTCTGTCATCTATGAACCCCCAAGCCATGCAACCCCTCACTAAACTACCTTTGTTCTGCTTTTCTGAAAAATCTCAAAGTTCCTGTCAGCTTCTCAAAGACAGCCTTTGAGATCAGTGAATTCATTTGTCCAGTCTTCCCTTAGTGGTCACCCTGATTAAAGTGTCTTTCCAGCCCAACACAACTTTGTAACTGGCATACTGAATAGGAGACCAAACCTACTATGCTGGGCTCTGAGAGCCAGAGCTTCTAACCTAAAATTTAGGAAACATGAGAAGGAAGTTAGTGGAGTTGCTTGCCTCATCTTATTCATAGCAAAGTATAAACTCACTTAGAATACCTAGGATGACCATGAGTTTAAGTCCAGCCTCTGCTATATAGCAAGACCCAGTTAAAAAAAAATGTTTTAAATTTCCTCCAAGGGACCATTCCCTCTCAATGAGTTAAAATAACTCAGTAACTCAGAAGAGCCTCATCTACTCTAAGACTGTGTACTAGCCACTACCTAAAACAAACAAAACTATGACAAATCTAAGTGACCTTAATCTTATGCGTACCTCAATGACTTCTGGGGAGACCAGTGACTCTGCTGCCTTCTATGGCCTTTGGTGGTTCAAAGGAAAGGTAAGTCAAAGCAAGAACAAGTATCTGAGGCCCAATCTGCTTACTTTATAAGTTATCAAAATGTGACCACAGCAACCTGCACTCAGAGAAGGGGGAGGGATTGGGAACTGGGATGTTTCATAGTAAATAAGATTGCTACGCAAGATGAGGAACTGAGTTCAATTCCCAGAACCTGTGTGAAAAAAAATAGTGATATGCTTGTAACCCTAGTGCTGGAAGAGGAAGAAGGGGTCAGAGCCTTGGAACTTTTTATCAACCAGCCTAGATGAAAGAGGCAATAGAACTGTCTTAATCAGGGTTTCCATTGCTTTGAAGAGTCACCATAACCATGGCAATTCTTACAAAGGAAAACATCTAATTAGGGCTAGCTTGCAGTTTCAGAGGTTTAGTCCATTATCATCAAGATAGGAAGCAAGGCAGTATGCAGGCAGACATGGTGCTGGAGAGGTAGCTGAGAGTTCTAAATCTTCATCTGCAGGCAACAGGAAGTGAACCCTCCCCTACATTAGGCATAACTTGAGCATAAGAGACCTCAAAACCCACCCCACAGTGAAACACTTCCTTCAACAAGGCCACACCTACTCCAACAAGGCCACACCTCCCAATAGTGCCACTCTTTATAGGCCAAGCATTCAAACATATGAGTCTATGGGGGCCATACCTATTCAAATCGCCACAGGAACCAAGTCCAGGCCAGTGAGAAACCTTTCCCAAAACAGAAGGTGGAAATCTGAGAAGGAACGACACATGAGGCTACCCCTCTTGCCTCCACACAAACACATGCACACACATACAACTGTACACAGGAAAATCTCTACAAACACGTGCATACAAATATAACTGCACACATGAAAATACCCATACACATTAACACAAGTACACATGACCACACAAAAATAGTCACAAACACATGAGCACACATATACCTGCACACACAAAAATACAAACCCATATATGCGGTACACTTGCACATGCACAAACATGCATAAAAGGAAAAAGGGGATGCCTTTTATTCTTATATCTAATGCCTGTTCCTGCCAAGAAAGGAGACATTTCATGACTTTAAACCATTCACATGGTTTGTCCTAAGACAAAAATAGCAAAACTAGGAAGACAGTGTCCTCTCTCTCTCTGCTTTCTCCCCTCCCTCCTTTATGTGGTCCTGAGGACTCCAGAAGCCTACACTCAGGACCTTCTCAGGCCACTCTCCCAGTGCCATCTCCCATCCACCACCCACTCCCAAAATTCCATTTTTCAGTGTGACTGACTTCAGCAAGATATTAAAAATAAAATGGCAAGCTTGAAAGTATTCTGAGATCCATTTTCCAGAGTAGTCATATTTTAAAGAGAGAAATTATTTAACCACATATAATTCTACAGATGAAATATGGATTTGATATGTTTGCCTGAGGAAATTTTAAAATTTCAGGACCATGGGAATAAAAGAGATGCAATTGTCACTTCTTGGAGAAGGTAACTACTGCCTTCAAGGCAAGCACCTCAGTTGTCTGACCTTTCACAGCACTCAAAGATGCTTGAAGGATGGTGGTGGTGAGTCACCCCTGCTTTCAAATTGACAAGATCTCAATAAATTACAGAAGTATGTTTACACTGATAGAAAATGCTAATCAGAAAAATAAATAGTGAAAGAACACTAATGTAGTTAAAATATAAGTCTGTGCCTTAAACGAGAATTTGCTGTAACTCCTCACAACCCCACAATTCACTCCCTTAGGCTCCTTATGGCACGTCCCATTGCTCCCCATCTGTATTAACAGCAATAAAGCCAAAGCAAAGCAACAACTAAATTAATGGCCAGCAGAACATTAGTGGCCAGGTACCAATAGCATCAGAAAGCTAAACCTTAATAATAAGCCTCTGTCACAGCACTAGGTTACTGTATCAGAATTACTTACTTTTTGCATTGCAATGCCCAGAATGTTTGACTTAAAGGACTTAAGAAAAGAAAGGCTTTGGGGGCTCATGATTTCAGACGATTTTGGTCCATCCTGGGAGAGAGGCATGTCTGAGCAGCTTAGTCTGTGGTAGCAGAGGCTGCAGATGTTCATATTATGACAGACCAGGAAATAGAGAATTAGATGGGAGCCAGGCTCTATCCTTGCAAGTCTCATTCCTAGTGACCTATTTCCTTCAATTAAGCCTTGCTTCCCAAAGATTCTATGACCTCCCAGCTAAGGAGCAAGCATGAGCCTGTGGGGAATATTTTATATTAAATATCTGATCAAATTTTATTGAGCGCTAGTGACATTCTAAGCACTAAGATCTGTCTTCAGTCATTGCTCATCATCCAGTTCCTTCATCCCTGGACAGACACTCCAGTGTTCATCTAACTACCTTTGGTCAAGCCTGTGGTGTAAGTATGTCTCTAAAGATCCATGTGTTGGAAGCTTTGTTTCTATCATAGCAACACAAAGAGGTAACAGCTTTTGAAATATAGGAATAATGCAGGGTAATTAGGACATAGGAAATACTGATTTGTTGAATTTTATAAATCAATAGATACTTTTCTCATCCAATATTTAGAATCATCTTTAGAAAGCATCTAGATGAGCCAGGTGTGGTGGCACACACCTTTGATCCTAACACTCAGGACATAAAAGCTGGCAGATCTCTGTGAGTTCAAGGCCAATCTAGTCTACAAAGCAAGTTCCAGGACAGCCAGGGTGGTTAACAGAGAAATCCTGTCTCCAAAAGCCAAAATGAAATAAGAAAAAGAAAAAGAAAATAAAAGAAAAGAAAGCTTCCAGATTTTCCCATTCCTAAGCTTGAATCTCCAATGCCATGCCTTGTGTCAGTGTTTATAAACTGCAGATTCACACTCTCTGTTACTCCTCCATTGTTATTAATAGAACCAAAAGTGCCCAGCATAGGACCTCACAGGTACCTACTGTGGAAGGGCCTTATAAATATTTGTCACAAGAATGAAAGAACTATTGAAATCTATAACTCATATTTTAGGTCACAAAAAGTAGTTTTTAATTAATTCAACAACATATGGTATTGGTTCTAAAAGTATTTTACTAGACTTTAAGCAAACAATGGTATACTGATACTACTAGCCATTCTATGCTAACATATAATTGCAATAATGCATTGTTAGGTTTATTAAATGCAAAGTACTCATATATTTTAATCAGTCATTCATAATTCATATATTTTAATCAGTCCTTCATAATTTGTACAATTTTTACATGCTTGAATTATCAGATGTCCCTTTTCTTGGTAGTAGGAAGTGTCTCTCTTATGCTCAGGAGAAGGAAGCCTTTGCTCTGGTTCCACACTGACGCTGCTCCAGCTGTGCCTATCCATAAAGGGACATGCAGAACCAGGAGGATGCACACTTCTGAAACTCACAGCTCTCCCCATACCTTGCTCTGAGTGTCTGGGGCCTCAAAGCTCACAAGACCACCACCTCCAAGCCTGTTCTGCCCCACCTTTGAAAGAGCATTCCTCAGGATCCCTGCCAGGGAGGATAGAACACAGACTTGGGGATGGCACACAACACAAAATAGGAATAGGAATAGCTATGTATGTCCAATAGAATAAAAACAGGAATGCCTACATATGTTTCTGCAGGCCATATAAGGCTTATTCCTCTTATTCCTCTACATTCCCAATAAAGGTTACCACCAAGGGATCCACATATAAAATATTTTGGGAAGGAGCAAGAGAGCTCTTTTCTCTCCACTTCTCTACATTTAATCATCAAATCCAATGACTGAATATGCTTACTTTGAGAAGTAAATAAATTCAGACACAATCATGACATCTGCCATGACAGATGAAAACGATATTTCAATTTAAGTCCACATTTCAGTTCAACCTCACTTCTCTCCTTGTACAAAAGCATCTAAGGCACTCAAAAACTCTTACTTGCTCTTGTATCTGTTACCATGGCAGCAAGAATCTACTCTGAATGGACAGAAGAGTAGGGAAACAAATATGTTTTGACCTACTTGAGACATACTTTCTCTTTGATAGTAACAGGATGCCTTCAGTATTACTGGCTCCTAAGTGTATTAAGTGGTTAATGAAAGTACAATCAGGAACTTGAATCTCCCCAAGAGCTAAACTGCAGGGCTTAAGAACAGCACATACAATTCAGGTCTTCCTCCTGATGATGGTAGCAGGAGGGGTTGTGCAGGAACCCACAGTCAACTCTAGGTTACTTGAGACTTGAGGTTCTAGACAAGGCGAAGACATAGGTATGACCTTCAAAGGCATGGCCCAAGTCAAGGTTCACAAAAGCTTATTAGAAACATAGCCCATGGGGAACCCTGAATCAGTCTGTTACTGTAATAAAATACATTGCTATAATGAAATTCCTGAGGTCAGGCACTTTATAACAAAGTGTATTTAATTGACAGCTTTGGAGGCTGAATATACAAAACTAAGAGGCACTATCAGTTCTTTCTGTGTTAGGGGCCCTCATGTCTGTATGACAATATGGCAGACAAGCATGAAGAGAAACACTGAGAATAGAAGAGATCGATTATCCAAAGTGACCTTTCTTTATAATATCCCATTTTCAAGGGAACTGATCAGGTTCCTACTGCAATCACAAGCTGCATACCCTGTCCCCCAGTTACCTTGCATGGGTGAGCATCTCCTCTCTTTACACTGCCGCAGTATTGTGGGCTGGGAGGGAAAGCTTCCAGCATACGAAGCTTTAGGGAGCGGACTAAAACCATATATGAACCACAGCAAACCTTTTGTAAAGTCTGCACATGAATTACTCCAAGGAAAGGCACAAACTCTTCTCTCGGCTATCCCCACAGCAACTGTGGTTTTACACCTGATGCCATTCTATACTTTTAAGCCCTGTTATATTTGAGACCCTCTGTATAATTATCACACTAAAGAATCTCAACACCTTTTGAAGAAGGTTCCATTATCTCTTCTTCTCACTAGGAAACTGATACTCAGAGAAGCTAAATAATGTGTTCTTTTTCACACAGTTATTGTATAGAAAATCTGTTCTTCGAATTTTCAAGGGTAAAATAGGAGCCCATTGTTATGGCTCATCGCAGTCTGGGAGGTGAAGAGAACCTGTCCCACCCACTAATTGACTCACAACACATTGATCATCAGTGGACTGACAGCTGGAACACAGCTCTAGTGACTGAAGCAGTGAAGATGATAAACAAGAAAGAAAAAAAAACATATGCAATACCAATCCATGATAAGTGCTGTTCCGGAAATGATTCCCTAAGAATGTTCCCTCGTCTTTATTAAAACTTTGGCCCTCTCAAATCCTCTCCTTTGCAAGATTAAGTCATCTGCAAGCCTTAGAGAATACACCTGGGGGTGGCTATACACAGTGACTAAGGAAAGGAAGTTGCTTTCTACCCACTGTTGAAAACCAGCTGTGACACGACTTAATTGAGTGGCCTGGAAAGAGCTACTTATAACGCAGTGGCTTGAGACAAAGAAATACATGTGAAGTGCTTAGCCAAACACAGCAAAAATATGGGTCTAGGTTATTGTTGATGTTATTTCCCTCCCACACTCAAAAGTTCTGCCTTGCATAGCGTGGAAATGAGAAATGGTGAAACTGAAGCCATGGAGAAACTGTTGATATGAATGAAAACATGGGTTTCCTTGCTGCTTTGCCCTGTGCTGTACTCACTTTAAACCACTCCCCTGGCCTCCAATCTTGCTTCCACTTGCTTGCTGGCTGCCTCCCAGGGCACTTTCAAGCCCAAGGCAAGCACTTGCATCTAGTTTTTGGTGGCATCCTCTACAGCATTCTATACTCACTTTATAGCCTGGACAGACTGTCACAAGTTTTATCCCCAGGAGGTGGAGAGTGGGGTGGCATCCCTTAACCCATGACTAACAAGTAAAGAAAACAAAACTGTGGCTTCTTGGCAACTTGATTACAACTGCAGGTGTTCTTCCCCTTAGCTGAGCTGGGCTTCACACTGAAACCTTGCTTGGCTCCTCCTTTTCCATGTTGCACTTCCCAACAGTCTCTGAAGGGACATGAGTAGATGCCTCCCAAAGATAAATTGCTTTTTCTGGAATCCTGTCCTTCGACTTTGCTTCTGGGATATCTGCTCTGAGAACTTACTTTCAAAGCATGCTTAGAAAGAACTGCTTGGGTGATAAATGTTCCAGTCTTAGGAAGACTCAGAACATACAATTTTTGTATTCTCTGAGAATTTGAAAGAGTAGTTGTGGGCACTTTACCTTGTGTGTGAAAGACGGAGGATTGTCAGAGCTGAGAAGTATGAGCAGTGATACAATTGAGGACAAGATGCACCTGTGGGCAGCAATCACTCCTGAATTAGCACCCTGACATTCTAGTTATTTGTTCCCAGATGAAGCAAAGTACAACTCAAAGCATGAGTGAAATATCATTGGAATGCTTACTGGAATGCTACCTGAAAGTCTGTTTATCCTTAGAGTTATAGTTGTCGAATTTATTTGTGCACACAACAATAGGTGTCCTCTCTTTCAAGGTTGCTTTCTATTATAGATTAAATCTATTAAGGTTTCTAATTAATAATAAAAAAAATTGATCAGAAATAATTTCAATAGTAGCCACCTCTTTGAGGACTTTGTCTATATAGCTTTAAATATAAAATTTTAGACATTACGGTCATAGTACATACAGTTTAAAGATAATCTAGCTAAATATTTTTCATTCTAGCTTTCTACATTTCCAGTTTCTCTGCAATGTGCATGTGGGTATCTGTAACATATATTTATATATATTTATACATATGGAGATGCATATCCTTACGTGATTCTTGTGTATATATAAATACATATGTGTGTATAAATATACAATGACAGATTGATTTTACAACTTACAATTTCTAAATTGGACTATGTTCAACTGCCTGAATACTTACCAAAATTTAAATCAGAAGAATTAAATGGTTTTGTTTCTATATTTTCCAAGTTTTATGAGTAAGTGATAATGTTTAGTATTAATGGTAAGAATAGAAATCAATACACTCCTTTAACATCAATTGATCAAGAGTGTTTAATAAGGTTTACAACCCAGTCATATGAAATTAAATCTATGAAATTAAAATAATAATAGGTTTGTATACAAATTTGAGCATCTTGATAATATTTAATAGGTTTTCTACTTTTTGTTAAAGTACTTATATGAAAGTATATCTTTCATCAACATAAAATTCAATAAATTTTCACAAACTAAACCTACCCATGAAACATCACCCAATAAAAGCAAAATAGTAGCAGCACTTCATGATACAACAGCTTTTTGAAATGAAAACAAATTAACATCCAACAATAGAGAAAACTTAAAATGAGAGAAACAGTGAACTGCATGTCATTAAAACAAATCCTAAAGGCAACAAAGAAAAGCAATAACTATTATAATACCTGAGGGCAAATGTAGTGGTTTGAATGAGGGTGGCCTCCATAGGCTCATATAGTTGAATAGTTGGTCCCCATTTTAGAGGAACTGTTTGGGAAGGATTAGGGGTATGGACTTGTTAGAGGAGTGTGTCTCTGGATGTAGATTTTTTGGTTTCAGATTCCCACACCATTCAAAGTTAGCTCTCTTTCTTTTTCTGCCTTGTTTGTGGAGCAAATGTAAGCTCTGCTCCAGCATCATGCTTGTCTGTGTGCTGCCATGTTCCTGCCCATGATAGTCAAGGACTCTAGCCCTCTGGAACTGTGAGACCAAAATTAAATGCTTTCTTTTTTTAAAATTGCTTTGGTAATGGTGTTTCATCACAGAAATAGGAAAGTAGCAAAGACAGCCACAGTGACACACTGCCAAGAGAATGCTCTTCTTGCCAATGGAAGAAACATTACCAGAGATGTGGAATTTGTAATAAGTAACCTTTATGAGGAATGCTTGGGAAGAAAACAAAGCAGCCAAAGCACTGAGCTTAAAGGAGTTTAGGCATGCCATGCACTATGGCAAAGTGAATGAGGTCTAAATAGAATGACTTCTTGAATTAAACACTGAAAGGAGAATAAGTGATCACAGATGAGAGAAACAGATATAAGCAGCTATCTGACTAAGAATACATGTGAGTTTTCCTTGCTGAGAAAAGACTGCATCAGTGTTATAGTTATTTTGTATTATTTTATTTATGTTTTAATAAATAAAGCTTGCCTAAAGGTCAGAAGGGCAAAGCTAAGCCACTAGAAGTCAGGCAGTAGTGGTGCCTTTAATCCCAGGATTTGGGAGATAGAGGCAGATGGATCTTTGTGAGTTCAAGCCCACCCTAGATTACACAAGATCATGGAGAAACAAACCCAGGTGGTGATGCCTTACACCTTTACTCCCAGTACTAGGAAGTCATACACCATTAATTAGACTAGAGGGAATATAAAATGGGAGGAGAGAGAGGCTTAGTCTGCTTAGTCTGTGGTTGCACAGCATTGGTAAAGTAAGACTTCTCCAGTAGCTTGGCTGCTTTGCTTTTCTGGTTTTCAGGTTGAACCTCAATATCTATCTCTGGGTTTTTATTATTCATGCAACATTTGGTGCCCAACATGGAACTCAAATCCATGACCCTGGAATTAAGAGTCTCATGCTCTACCGACTGAGTTAGCTGGTAATGTTTGGGGTACAAATTCACTAGAAAGCCATTTGCCTGAGACTTTTTATCCACTATCACAGACCATGGCTGAACATGGGCTGCCACAGGAGCTACGCATGGGGCTCCAGTCCCATCTGGCTAGGCTTCCTTCTCTCTCTCTCTCTCTCTCTCTCTGTGTCCACCATGGGTTTCAGGCTCTCTCTAAATCCCCTTCTCAGGCTGCTGCCAAACTAGGTAGCTGAATCCAATCAGGCTTTTACTGTTCTACACAGCAGCAATCAGCATCAAATCTTCACCAACATTGTTGGTGAATTTGGTAAGACAATTGGGAATTCTTAAAGGGAGGAATTTGTTAAAAGAGAGAGCTTTTTTCCACATCAAAAACTGGGGGAAAAACACTATAATGGAGAGATTTGGGTTTCTATATGATGATATGCTGGACAGTTTGAAAATGGAGCAATTAAATGAGTAGATATCTAATTTAGATGGGAGTTATGTAATGTCAATTGTAAACATGATCAGCATTATGATTTTCATCTTATCACTAAAAATGTTGATGAATCTGAGTGCTAAGATGCAGGTCTTAGAAAAATCTAATAAAACATCACAGAGAAATTCAAATCCAGACAAGAATAACAGCCTAAGGTTTTCAGACAACCAGCCTTAATATATCCAGTAACCTTAAAGGAATTGCCAACTGGCAGAGGCTCTGTTACAGCTAATTGCACTCCTATGCCATTGTTAGATTTTAGAGATTCAAGAAAGCAATAGTCTTATATGGCATGCATTCATCTTTTGTGAAACAAATGTTAAAACTTGTGGTCAGTTTGAAATAGAATTATTCCTAATTACTGGAAAGATTTGGATAATGGTACTTAAGAGACTGGTCCACAATCACAGTGGAGTACCTGGTTCAGAGAAGAAGCTAAGATTATTGAACAATGAAGTAAAGCTAGAAGTAAGGAAGCCTTCCAATATCAAATTCGTGGAGAAAGAGACTATGCTATTATAGAAAGGCAGGCTGTATGTGATGACCACACCCTGGATTTATGCTATATAGCAGCTTTGAATGTTTGGGACAGAATTAGAGAAATAGGAAAGAAAAATGAGTCATTTACTAAAGATATGCAGGGCCCAAAGGAATGTTTTACAGATTTCTGACAAAGACTGACTTCAGCAGTTAATAGAATGATACAAAATTCAAAAGCTAGACAAATAATAATTGAATCACTGGACTTTGAGAATGCAAATTCTCTATGAAAATGATAATTAATTAGGCTTTTAAAGGCTGTTGAAGGAATGGATTCTAGATACAATTAATATTGAATCTCATGACCAGGATGATACATGAATAGGAGAGGTGATTTCCAGAGGTTTTAGGAAAAATTGAAATGTCAAATGTTATAACTGTGGCAAACAAGGTCACCTTAAAAGGGATTGTACACAGGGCATTCCTAGAAACAATGTTTTTTTCTAAGAATAATATATTCAGAATTCCCCTCCCTTTAGGATTATGTGGAAGATGTGGCAAAGGCAGACATGGGACTTATGAATATATATCAATGAAGAATATTCATGGTAACCCTTTGCCATTGGGAAACTCAGTGAAGGACCTCTCTCAGGCCTCTGTGCCAAGTCCCATTCAGTTATATCCTGCCATCATAGAGAAAACTCCTTTCCAGAACAATTTAAAAAAAATTAATGTCTATGGTAAGAAACCATACTGCTCTGAATAATAGAACAATTATAGGAGAGAGAACAAAAGATTCAGGAGAAACCATGAAGTGAGTATTTTGGCAAACTTCTATAAATGAACAAAGACCAAAATTAAAAATATGAATAAATGACATTGTCACCATAGATACAGATATGGATGCAACAATAATTTCAACAGAATCTTGGCATCCAAAATGGCCTCTTCAGGATGTAAATGTTCAGTTTTTAGGGACTGGAACTTTATTCAGGTAAAGCAGAATGTGATATGAGTCAAATGTATAGGGCTATAAGGACAGAGAGGAATATTAAAGCCATATATAGCTAACATAGCAATGAACTTGTGGGGACATGAATTGTTACAGCAATGGAATAATCAGATTAACATCTTTCCAATCTTAGAAATGAACCATAAATTAATGTATGTTTTGGGAAAAACAATGGAAGATTTTATAAAGAACAGTTACCAATCATTCAGGTTGTACAAGACCAGGGCACAACAGCTGCTGATATTTCAAAGGCACCAACAGCCATACCTTTAAAATGGTTAACAGACAAACCTGTATGGAGTTCAGCAATGACCTTTAACAACAAAGAAATTTTAGGCTTTAGAAAAGCTGGTACAGGAGCAACTATATGCTCAGCATATTGAAAAATCAACCAAAACTTGGAATTCTCCCATATTTCTTGTTAAAAAGAAATCTGGAAAATGGAGAATGGTAACAGATTTAAGAGCTGTTAATAAGGTGATTCAGCCAATGAGCACTCTACAGTCTGACATTCCTTGGCCTTCTCTATTGCCTAAAGGATGGCCTCTTATAGTATTGATTTAAAAGATTACTTCTTCACTATACCTTCACAAGAAAAAAAACAGAAAAATTAGACTTCACAGTGCCTACTTATATTAATTCTCAGCCTGCTAAAAGATATCAACAGAATGTTCTCCCATGGGGAATATTAAATAGCTCCACCCTGTGTCAATATTTTGTAAGTCAACCATTGGAAATGGTACATAAACAATTTCCTCAATGTATAGTTCACCATTACATGGCTGACATTTTGTTATCTGATTCAAATGTAGATACTTTAGAAAGAATGTTTGAAGAAGTAAAGAAAATTTTGCCTTGTTAGAGATTACAAATTGCTTCTGAATAAAATACGAAGAGGAGATTCTATCGATTGTTTAGGTTATAAAATATGGCTGCAAAAAAATAGACCCCAAAGGTACAATTTAGGAGAGATCAATTGCAGACTATTAATGGCTTCCAAAGACTCCTAGGAGATATTTCACAGCTATGGCCCACTATTGGGATAAAACATGATGACCTGACTAATTGAAACAAAACTTTAGATGGTGACAAGGACTTAAGTAGGCCCAGGGAATTATCAGCAGAATCTGAGAAAGAATTGACTTTAGTTGAAGAGAAATTATAGAAGTCACATGTGGATTGTGTGGATCCAAATCTTCACTACACTCTGGTCATATTAACCTCCACACATTCCCCTACAGGAATTTTGATGCAGAAGGAAGATATTACCTTAGAATGGATCTTTTTACCACATAAGATGAGTAAAAATTTAAAACTTATGTGGAAAAGGTCTCTGAGTTAATTATAAAAGGAAAATGGAAACTCTGTCAATTAGAAGGAATAGACTCAGCAGAAATTATAGCACTTTTGATGATGAAATTAACAAATTATGGGAAGAAAGTGAACCATGGCAAAGAGCTTTTAGTAATTTTTGGGAGAGATTAACAACAACTCTCCCTAAAATGAAAAAAAATTTGATTCATAAAGAGAACTAATTGGATTCTTTCTCACATGCTATGGGATACACCAATAACTGGAGCCCCTACATTCTATTCTGATGAAAATAAACCAGGAAAGGAAGGTTATATTTCAGAAAATTCAAGTAAATTAGAACAAAGCACGTATGATTCTATCCAAAAGTCAGAATTATATGTTATTCTCATGGTACTAAGGGATTTTAAAGAACCTCTCAACATAGTTACCAATTCACAATATGCAGAGTTGTTTTGCATATTAAAACCACTGAATTTATACCAGATGATACAGAATTGACTTTATTCAGGTATAAGATATAATCAGGAATATGCATCGTCCCTTATATATAACACATACACAATTCCATATGGGTCTGCCAGGTCCTCTAGCACAAGAAAATGCAGAAATTGATCAATTATTGATTGGAAATGTACTGAAGGCCTCAGAATTTCACAAAAATCATGTCAGTAGCAAAGGTTTAAAAAAGGACTTTTCTATTATATGCAACAAGCCAAGGAGATTATAAAGCAATGTTCTCTTTGTTCTTTATACAACCAAACACCACTACCTGCAGGAAATAACCCAAAGGGTACTCAAAGGAATAAAATCTGGCAGATGGATGTGTTTCATTTTGTAGAATTTGGAAAACTAAAATATGTACACCATACCATTAATACCTATTCAGGTTTTCAATGAGAAACTGCTTTGATTTCAAAAACTGATTTGATAATCACAGATTTAGTAGAAGTTATGGCCATCATGGGTAGACATGCACAAATAAAGATAGATAATTGTCTCTAAAATAATATGTCTCTAAGAAAATGAAACAGTTTTTTACTTATTATAAAGCATATTACAGGCATACCAAACAATCTTACAAGTCAGGCAGTTATAGAAAGAGCAAATCGAACTATAAAGGATATGTTTAACAAATAGAAAGGGATGAAAAATACCCACAGAAATGAATTGCATAATGATTTATTAACTTTGAATTTTCTTAATGCTAATGAGAAAGGAACAACAGCTGCAGAGAGACATTGGATAGTCAAAAAAAAACCTACAGAATTAAATAGGATAATATACTTTAAAGATGTACTGACCTCAGAATGGAAACCAGGACATGTGTTACACTGGGGAAGGGGTTTTGCTTTTGTTTCCATAGGAGAAGAAAAACTATGGATACCATCAAAACTGATAAAGTTTCAATTTCAACAAGAGACATCTCCTAATTAGAAAAGATGATAGTTCATCAAACAGCATGGCCTTTTAATATGAATTAACCAATAAAACTAACAAATGCTTTTCATTTGATCAGATATAACTTGCCAAAAGAGAATCTCCCCAAAATGAGGTTGGGGAAGGGTTTTGTTTCTGTTTTTTCGAAAGAACAAAGTTATCCAACTAAGAAATCTGAAGACTACTGGGCAAATGAGATGTCTAAAGAAAAGGGACAAATCATCCAGAAAAAAAGTCTCAAGAAAAAGAGTAAATTGGCCAATTAATAAATCACATTTTCAATTGGATAAAATTTCTTTCTTTTTTTTTTTTTGGTTTTTCGAGACAGGGTTTCTCTGTAGCTTTGGAGCCTGTCCTGAAACTAGATCTTATAGACCAGGCTGGACTCAAACTCACAGACATCCGCCTGTCTCTGCCTCCTGAGTGCTGGGATTAAAGGCGTGCGCCACCACCGCCTGGCTAACTGGATAAAATTTCATAAATCCTCCAAAATGTTTGTTTCTGTTGTTCTCTACAGACATAAAATGCAAATGATCTTTTTGTAGTCCCTATCCAATTAAAGATTAAAACTGGCTTTGGAGTTGGAGTGTGGCTCTCTCCTTCTCTAAACCCAAGCATTCTTAATAAAGTGAAATTCAAAAGTTTTGTCTCATGTCAGAAGAGCCACCTGATATGGGACAGAAGAAAAACAAATATTTAAAGACTATTTTATTATACTAATGTCATAATCCTTTGGATTCATATTGATCCTTTGACAGCTTTGCTTAAAAGATTTATAAGGTTAACATATATGTGTATATATACATATATATTAAATTTTTGACATGATATTAATGGTCATATAGAGTACTAACTAATTCTAGAAAAGGTTTTATCTACCTTCCTGTACATAATTTCAGGTTTGAGTCTCCATCAGTTTTCTACAGTAAACCATGAACACACCTAACAGTGACTTTTGAAGTCTCCATAAGGAGGATGGAGTCACACAACAATGACTTCTTCAGGACTATGATAACACCACTAGGCTGAACAACACCACCTAAGGATTGACTTTGGACTACAAATAGTTCAGAATAATTTTGAGGTGGCTAGCTTAGATGATCCAGCCTTATAGACTGCTCTAGCTAGGACTTGTGACAAGCCCTTTACTTTCTCATTATGCATAGACTGGACAAAAATAATTCAGCCACCTCTCCCAGGATTTGACAACCCAAATTTTTATTGTCAGAATCCCCTAAAAATACCAGACAGCAGGAAGTAAATTTAAGAATATGACACCCACGTTCCCAAGAGGTGGGGTGGGTAGTGTTTGATCTTTCAATGGATTATGAATATTTGTGATTGTTTAGGGGTTAGTTACAAGTTATTATTGGTAATGGTCAGGAAAAAAGCTAAACAAAGGAAATTAGATTCAAGGTTTCTGTTTTGAAGAGAAAAAAGAGAAATATAGATATGATAGAATAAAATAATACATTATTGAATCTACTCTAAAAAGAAAAAAAGAGTGGATATTGATATGATAAGATAAAAAGGTAGATTATTGAATCCACTTTTACAAAGCAACTACTACTTTTAAATGTTTTACTGTGGATTGGGATTTGTATGTTCTATACAAATTTTATATATTGAGATTAATTTTGTTAGAACATACTGTTCCTACATTTCTATTCTTTTTCGAGGTATTGTACCTAAATAAATCAATTAGCAATGTAATGCAAATTTCACATCCTTGAAAATTATTATTACCAACTGTTTAGGATAATAAGGAAATGCAGGTTAGTAGTTAATCACCTAGTATAACTGAACTTGCAGTCACATTTGGTATGTTTTCAAGGTCAAACAAACACATATTTTAGATAAACAGATTATCTTCAAACACTTCAGAAATCTACAGAATATGGCCTTTAAGGTGTTTTAATAACCTAGGTTCTTCTTTTTTATTTTATTTTTTTTGACAATGAGACATGTCTACTGCTGGCAGCACCAGTCTACTCCAGAGAATATAATGGACACAGAAGAAACTCCACATGAAGTTTACTTTCTTTGTGGCAAAAGCAAATCACTGGACAAAAAAAAATACCCTTGCCTTGATGGCTGATAGTACACTATCCTAATTGGACAAGTAGGACACAGAAAAAAGTGACTGCCAAACATTGTCAAGACAAGGAAAGACAATCCTTCAGAATATGCTGTTTCACAGAAAAGTCTTTCAGATATGCTAGGCATGTAGGCTGAAGATGGATGCCTTACTGTTGCAGAGGAACTTTGGATGACTGTCCAGGCAGCTAGCTGTTTCCTTTATTACTCACATTTTTTGGAAGTTGCTTGCTCACACTTCCTGCTTACTCAGTTAATATTATTTCTTTCTTTGGTCTCTGAGGGAGCTGAAGACTAGATAGTTACAGATTTCCTTGAGTGCCAGAGGCTGAAAGCAAATGATGATAGAAAGTCAATTAGGTAGACAACTTGGGACTTACCAAGACAGGATAGATACAAAGTATTTTCTCTGAATTTCTCAGATAAAAATGTACTAGACAATGTTGATGTGCTTATTGCCTGTATATATTGTATAGAGTTATTGTATGTGGAGGTCCCAAAATGAGCCTATTTCTACTCTGTCTGAAGGTCAGTGAGTTTAAGTTTGCTCAAAGTTGTTGACAACAACTAAGGCTGCACATTCTGACCTAGGGTGTGGTTACTAAGTCCTTTTGACATTAAGAGGGCCCTTACAGGTAAATCCATTCCCCTCTGACCAATGGTCAGGAAATTCAAGAACATTTTCTGCTTCTACTTTTGAATTAGAAGGTTTGGCCTTGGGAGTGGCTGCTTTCAGGATTCGTGCATAAAGAACAGAATGCTTTTCTCAAAAATTAAAGGCAGGAGTCTGTGAGGTCCTTGGCCAGCAAATGGCCCTGATCTAGTACCAGTAGATCCATCCAGAGGGTTCTTGAAGTTATAGCAATAGCTATAAGACAACATAGGAAATCAAGGGGATTCGAATTGGAAAGGAAGAAGTCAGAGATACATCCAGAGGGGTAATTATGTGACCACCTGGCTGGCCAGATGCCCCAGGAAGGAGTACAGGCACCCTCCAATCCCCTAAACTTTCTGGCCATTCAGTGGGGCTTCTTGCCGGCTACTGGCTGGATATGGAAAATCTGGGTAAACAAACAGGAACTACAGAGACAAGTATAACCATAGAGTACAAGAGATAGAAGAAAGAATCTCAGATGCTGAAGATGATAGATAAAATAAACTCATTGATCAAAGAAAACAACAAATCCAACAAATTCTTAACACAAAACATCCAGGAAATCTGGGACACCATGAAAAGACCAAACCTAAGAATAATAGAGGTAGAAGAAGGAGAATTTCAGCTCAAAGGCCCAGAAAATATATGCAACAAAATTATAGAAGAATTTCCCAACCTTAAGAAGGATATTCCTATGAAGGTACAAGAAGCATACAGAACACCGAATAGACTGGATCAAAAAAAAAATCCCCTCGCCATATAATAATCAAAGCACAAAATAAAGAAAGAATATGAAGAGCTGCAAAGGAAAAAGGTCAAGTAACATATAAAAGTAAACCTATCAGAATTACACCTTACTTCTCTATGGAAACCATGAAAGCCAGAAGGTCTTAGATAGATGTGCTGCAGACACTGAGAGACCATAGATACAAGCCAGACTACTATACCCAGCAAAGCTTTCTTTCACCATGAATGGAGAAAACAAGATATTCCAGGATAAAAACAAATTTCAGCAATACAGAGCCACAAACCCAACCTTACAGAAAGTGCTAGAAGGAAAACCACAACGAAAGGAAGCAAACAACACCCATAATAATACAGACATCTAACAACCCTCCACCAGCACAACTCAAAGAAGGGAAAGACACAAACTCTTGCACCAAAAAAAATAACTGGACATAACAACCATTGGTCATTAATATCACTTAATATCAATGGACACAATTCACCTCTAAAAAGGCACAGGTTAAGAGAATGGATACGAAAACAGAATCCAACATTCTGCTGTTTACAAGAAACACACCTCAACCACAAAGACAGACATTATATCAGAGTAAAGGGTTGGGAAAAGGTTTTTCATTCAAATAGACCTAAGAAACGAGTGGGTGTGGCTATACTAATATCTAACAAAGTCGACTTCAAACTAAAATCAATCAGAAGAAATAGAGATGGACACTTTATACTCATAACAAGAATAATCCATCAGG